>JANHZU010002763.1:43732-70912 GCA_032468055.1 Acrochordus granulatus | reverse complement strand
TACTAAAATTAATTTCTCAAACAGTTTGTAAAATGAATTCAGGTTTTGTATGAGGCTCCCAAATCAATTATTGTGAGATAATGAGTTCTTATCATTTTCTGTATTAAAGGGTAAGTATCGGTGGCTTAGCAGTTAAAATGCTGGTTTGTCAGCTGGAAGATTGGCAGCCTGAGTTTGAGACCCAGATGCCATGTAACAGAGTGAGCTCCCATTACTCGCCCAGCTCCTGATAACCCAACAGTTTGAAAGCATGCAAAATGCAAGTAAATAAATTGGTGCCGCCTAAATCGGTGGGAAGGTCACAGTGTTCTGTGCACCTTGGCATTTAGTCATGCCAGCCACATGGCCACGGAAGCATCTTCCGACAATGCTGGCTTTTTGGCTATGAAACGGAGATGAGCTCCACCCCCTAGAGTCGGACACAACCTTTAACTATCGTTTGCCAACGTTTACAACAATAACATCTGCTGACATCTCAGTTTGGACCAGTAGCATTTTCAGCTTCAGTAATATACATTATGAGAAATGATCACTGAATCTTAGGATGCAGAAATCCCATCATTAGTCTTTATAACTACTTATTATAGTTAAATAAATCTGATAAATAAACTTGATATGCACATTTTAAAGACTAAACATAAGAAGGAACTGGAAATCCCCACTTAGTCTATACATGTCTTAGCATTAGTGTCAAAAATTTCAACAAATCATTGATGACAATTATCAGAATAATTATAATTACAGTATTAGATTATTCAAAAAATAATATTTTGAATTTATTGGACTTCATTAAACTTGTATAGAAAAGGAATGAGTAAGTCATTATGTTATAGGAGATGTAATGAGAATAAGATTTCATTAAAATCTATATTTTTGCAATGCCCTAAAATGATTATCTTTTGGGGAGACATCATAAGACATATTGATCTGACTTTGAGAGAACATTTACAATATATGGACATTCACATTCCTTTGAACTAATCTTTCATTATTTAATGACTGCATCCATTTTTCAAATAATCTAACAATAATTAATATTATTATTAATAATAATTATATTCATAATAAACACTAGTTTTCACTTGAGATATTATTGTTTTAAAATATATATACATAAATTCATATTTTTCACCATCTGGTTAACTCATGAGAGGTTTACAGCCATAACCAAAACTAGTTTCTTTGAAGATTTTATGTGCAAGCAATAAACAAGATCTTGTCTTTTATAGTACAGTATTTAATTATCCAGCTATGTCCTAGCTACAGATTTATAAACTTAAAGATTATTAAATACATGATACTATCTTTCTTTGAAAGAAAATAAAAATCTGGCTCTTCGTAGTTCTGAAATTTCTTGAAATTCAGAGGTTGGCCATAATAATAAAGAATTATAAGTTCTGAAGTTTTCAAGTTCCTACTAGAATTTGTTTACACACTGGAAGCAGCACAAAGTATGCTTGATGCTTTTTAGTAAAGTGAACGTCAATATTTACAGTAAAAATTTTGGTGGGGAAATCATAATGGGATTGATCTTTCATAAGAGTAATTTTGTCTTTCAACGTTTCGTAATGGCCATCGAGGTTTGGTCTTCCCTGGATTCATTTGAGCTCCATTCACAGAATTATTAATGTACAGTAATAATAATAACAAACCTCATTTAAAAGCATTCTTCACAAAGGAACAAAAGAGATCCCAAAGATAAAATTGCAAATTAACAATATTATGAATGGAAAAAGGGAGGTTTGTCAGTTTTTCAAAGCCTGGACTGAGTTTTCTGTACAACATATTGACTATATAAGGCTTCTTGGATGTGTACCTAGGACTGCCTTCAAAGGAAAGTACTAGCAGCATTTTTTAGGCTCAATTTTATGGCAGTGGAGACAGCAAAGGATCATCAGTCCAAAACAAAGGAGGGACAGACCACACAAAAGCTTGGCCCAATGTGATCTTTGAAAAGAGAAGAATCCTTCTTACCAGTTAGTTACAAATATTGCTAGTTTGATAAACTTTGGGATCAAATCTCCACATTCTCCAAGTTTTGAAATGTCCTTTTCACAAACAATTTTTACTTAACTCCATTTCACTAAGTATTTAGAGAAAACGTCATAGCTGTTGCAGGAGGAACTCTATGTTGAAGGCTTTCTTTAGGGTCTGCCGAATAAGAGGGTGCCCAAGGGACTGAGTGCTCAGCAAATTTTGAGACACTGAATTCAGTAGCTGCTGCCAATCCTACAAAAAATTCTTCCTAAAATATATTTGTAATAAACTGTCATTAGTTCTACAAGGACAATAAACTGAAACTTGCAGGGCTGTTAACAAGGCTGTCTCATTTCCACAGGACTTGAACTGCACTTCATAATTTTTAGAGCAAATCTTCATAGTATTATAGAAATATTTATACCCTAATTAACATTGTGGTTGAGAAATGCTATTTATTCCCGCATTATCAACCTTGCAATCTATTTCTTTGTAACTCCAATATAGTTTCTTGATGTAATATTTATATGGTTATCCCTTCTATTTCTTTTCTGTTTTTGTAATAATAGATTTTTATTTTTTTATATTGAAAGAATGAAGTTTTCCTCCTAATATCTTAATACAACAATACCAAAAACAACAATTATACCAACATATTGTACAGTTCCTCAAACTATATTGGAAGTTCTTCACAACATTGGTTTCTGTGATAAATATTTGACAAGAATGTATCTTAAGAATTAAGAATGAAAAGAGTAAGAAGATTTGCTATTATCTGATGTAAAGAAGTTGTTGCAAAACAATAATGTGAAGCACATTTTGTTCTTTTCAGAATTTCTTATCTCTTGTCAGCTTGCACAATATTTAAACCAAATCATGAGATGTCTGCATATCCTATGTATCACTGGAGGCAAGTATTTTGTAGTTAAAGATAGTAATAGCACCCTTCCTCCTGTAACCATAAGCACGTTTCCATTCTTTGTAATTGGACTAATATAAATTGATTCCACTAAAACAACAGTAAATCATCTGTGAAAAATTTTCATAGATATGTTTGAGATTCATATTCAGGAGCTCACAGTATCTTACAAGATCATTCTGCTGTCTGAGATAAATATGGACAGTGCAATTTAAATCAATAACATGAAAATTAAGCAATTTGGATTTGATGATCAAAGAACAGTAAAATATGTGAATTTGTAATGAGTTTTTATTTTCAGTTTTATTCTTCAACAGAGCCAAAATTATTCATCAGCTTTGCTTTAGTAATCTAAGTGATACAAATGAAATTAAATTTCAGTTTCACCATTCTTCATGGATAGAAACAACCTAACCACAATCATTCAAACTAGGAAAATGAGGAAAACTATAGAAACTGATTAGATTATTTGACAGAAAAATCAAGATACTCTGAATAATAATTAGACTTAAGCCTTTTATCAATTTATTGAGCAAGTATAAGAAGAACACATACATTTGCATCATGAAGAACTTTAGCCTACCTATCAGATTCCAGAAAAGTAAATAATGATATAGTTCACATGCATATTCTTATCCTATATGTATGTTTTGGGCATTGCTCAGGTCGGTGTGCAGTGCTTATTCAATTTCTTTTCCTGTCTGGAAAGAGATCATAGGAATATTCTGAAATTACTGGAAGGAGACTGTGGGAGTACATACAGTATTTGCACATTTATTTCAAGTATAGCATAAGTGGATGAGTTGCTTAAACCTTGTCCAAATCAGTTTCTCATATATCTGAACTGAGAGAGTCACTCGTTCTCAGACATTGAAACACAATTCTCAGTTCTAGCTGACTTTAAAGAGTTATCTTGCTCTTTAGGTTTCTTGTACATCAGGTCTGTCCAACCTTGGCAACAGATGTGTGGACCTCAGTTCCCACAATTCCTCAGCCAGCATAGCCGAGAATTGAAGTTCACACATCTTAAAGTTGCCAAGGTTGGATCCCTGTTTTGCACGGAGCCCTGTCCCAGGTGAAGGCATCATCACCTTATCTTATCTGCTTGAGTCTTACATTCCGCAATGTGTCCACTTCCTCACTAGGTCAGTGGACTTCGGATGCTATTTTCTCCCAAAAACCCATTCTTTGCCCTGATCGCTTTTATGAAGTTTTTTGAGAGCAGTGGATAGTTTTCATATGCTGGTGATGGCAGTGTTTTTAACAAATAAATAAACCTCTGGTGTGATCACAGACATATAAGCTAGTTACTCCATTGTAAAAATGACATCATAAAGTTACTAAAGGTAACCTCAAACTGTGAGATAACGTCCTTGTTAAGAATGGTTACAGTGCTTGGCACTTTTTTGCTTAAGAAAAGAGCAGGAAATGCCTGTGGAGTTTCTAAACAGATTGAAGGGTTATATGAAGAAAACAAATTTTCTTTGCTTGTACTACTTGAATTCAAGGTCATCCAATGATACTGAGTGGTGGAGAAGTATGGAGACAACAAACTAAGACATTCTAACTAATAGTATACCTAGAGAAATCAGGAACATGGCTGCAGTCAGTAGGTGCTATTATTTCTGGTATGTTATTTTTTTTTTACTTTCATTGCTTTATGTATTCAATATAATCTAGAAATATTCAGTGCATCTGAATCAATCTGCAACCCTTGATGACAAAAAACTATAAAGACTGAATAATGCCTGCTTGAAGGGACTGGATCAAATGTAGAATCTAAAGAGTGCTATTTTTGAGGAAGATCTTGAAACTGTTTGCTTGAGATGTGCCGTATTTGCTCCCAATTATAACTCCAATTTTTTTTTGAGAAATGGAATTGAAACAATTTCAGAAAGAAAATGTAATTCAGAATCATGAGACAGTGTTACAAACAATACAACATTTGATCTAAAATATTAGTAATTCTCAGTCCTGAGTGTTTTAAACGTATTGCTTCTTTTCCAAATAAACTTCTGATTTTCCCACTTAGAGTTCTTCTACATGCCACCATCTGAAAACACTGAAAGAGATCCTGGATTTACATATTATATTAGCTTACATTTATTTATTTAGCACACCACATTTATTTATTCACTTTTGGTTCAGTGTGATGTGGACACCCATCATTCTTCATGAATCCGGCCCCTATAACTTAGTTGACAAACCATAATTTAAGTAATCCTATCTTACCATAAACTCAGTCTATGATTATATAGATATTTGTGATATTATTAAGCAATTGCACTGATTTTATATCTCCCATATATTAGATTTGGAATTTCGAAGTATACTATGACTTCATTTGATTTCATATTATATATGTCAGTGATATATTTTTTCATGTTACTTTGAATATTTGTCTGAAAATAATATTTCTCATTGCTTTTAATAGCAAACAAAGCCTTTTGATATTCCCCATTAATCTGCAGTTATACCTTTGTTCTGTGGCCCTGTCTTTCCATATGTACTATAACAATATGCACCTATAGGATTTAAGTAAGTTACTTAGCAGAGAGAAGATCAATATAGTCAAATAACCTTTTAAACAAAGGAGATCCTGTTCTCAGCTTCATCTGCATCCTATCTTTGAAAAGCAGGTATTTCCTGAGAGAAAGGTGACAAGGGAGCAGACAGAGATTACCTTTCTGTGTCCTGTTCTCCCCCAGTCTCTTTCTGCCTCCAGGAATCATTGATGCAAATAAACTGAAAAATTGGCAATGTTGAAATTCCTGGTTGACAATGAGGACGCTTGTTACTCCTTGCAGCAACCAGTGACTGAGAAATATAATCTGAGTGAAGAAAACTCAATGGGCAACATCGAGTAATTATTTTCTCTCTCCCCTGGCCCCTATCCTACCCTGTTTGTGTGTGTATGACTTGATGTGTAAGAAGTTTTGATATATTGAGAAATACATCTAGAAATTGTAGATTTGAAAGAGAATAGGAACCTGAGGTCTAACTTATTTGTAATGTTAAGACTTACCATAAAGAGAAACTTGGACAATTTGCTTTTTGACCTATTTTATTTATTTAATTTATATGCCGCTGAAATCCAGAGACTCTCGGCGGCTAACAAAAGCAATTCTAAAAACTAATGAAAAAAAATAAAATAAATAAAATAAAAACATTAAAATAAAAATAAAAAACCCAGCAGACAAGAGAGGTGGGCTAAAAAGATTTCATATATAAAAAGGGGGGTGAGGATGGCTAGGAATCCAACAGCCACCTCCACGATGATGATGGAGCCCCAGGCCATCTCGCAGAGCCAGGTCTTAAGGCCCTTCCGGAAGGCCATCAGGGAGGGGGCAGCCCTCAACTCAAGGGGCAAGATAGTTCATAGGGCAGGAGCCACAGCAGAGAAGGCTCTTCTCCTAGACCGCACCAGCTGAAATTCCTTAGCCCACAGGAACCAGAGAAGGACTCCTCTGCTGCTTCTGGTGGGCTGGGAACTCCCCATCGGGGTGACACAGTTCCTCAGATTCACTTCAACATGAATAGGACTTTCCACAACAGTCTTCATTTATCTGCTGTTCTCTATAAATATTTTAGCTACTTCCCAAAACCCCATGGATGCTGTGGCCACTGAAAGTCCAACTTCAATGTTTCATAATAATTTTATTAAATTTTACAAAATGTACACATGAAAAACAACATAAACAATAAAAAAGATAAAGACAAAAGAAGACAGAAGTGCAGAAAGACACTTAAATGTACATAAAGAAAAAGAAAGGAAAACAAAAATACTGTACTGTATATGCAAAGAATTACTTCCAATTTTTTATTCCAATGATATAAAAAACACTGTAAGTCCAACATAACTTCAGAGCCCCAGGTTGGGGAAAGTTATTTGACAAGATCAAGGAACCTGATAAAATTGGGAATATAAGAATGAAAGGTCAATGCTATGTGAAAAAATGCTCTTCTTATCCTAAAAAAAGTGAGCTTGGACCACTGATACTGAACTTGATGGGACATCCTATTATCTGAACCATGAATCTAGTCAGCTCATCCAAATGTCACATACAGCAATTCTTACATTTTCACTATGGCAGCATGATAAAAGAAAAATCTAAGTTCTGTTGTGATGAAAGTTCATGGTATAAACCAGATGCTATTTAACAGTCGAACTCCAAACAGTATTGTGAATGATACATTTCAGTATCTTTTTTATGATTTCCTTGAAGCTTGAGAGGGAAAAGGATCAACTATAAAATGAACATCGTGCATAAACGAGATAAGCAATATGGTACTTTCTGTATTTTTTGGACTACAGTTCCCAGAAACCTAGTTCCTTAATATGCTGAATGGGTTTAGGAGTTTTGCAGGTCCACCTTTGTCACCTTAAAAACTACAACTCAATAGTACCACTGAGATACCTCTAAGGTTTAAGCAGAAGTATCTAGAGAACATCAGATTGCCTATTTCTGGCATAGGTCAATCACCTTGGACCAAGGAAAAGAAAGAGGATGAAAGATAGAAGAATTTCATGTACTTTTCAATTAAATTAAATTAACATTTACAGACAAATCAGACTCCCTGATTCCAAAATGTGTAGGATGGTAAAATTGCTGTGGATTATGTTGCCATTTTTACAAAAGGAACCATAAGAAAGCTATAAGCAAATTTACCTGCCTCTCCAGACCTATTGAAAAAACATTTGTTATAAAGTCAGATGTGGGTTTGGGATTACTGGGAATATCCATGAATGCTTGCACAGTATAGGGCTTTCTATTCAAATGCTGGCATAACAACCAAATCCCTCTGCTTTAGCTGGATAGAAAAGGGTGCAAGTCACACATTAGGCACAGAAAAAATACTGTACCTTAAGAAGCAAGATTTTTGCTGGATGACATTCATATTTCAAGGAACTGTAATCTGCCCAACATACACACTCTGACCAATGGATACAGATAACATAACAGACTTTCATAGACTGCTGCACTTCCCTATTTGTCAAGCAAAGTTGTAGTTAGTTACCTTCTGGGAGAGGCACATTGATTAGATTCCTTTTAGACAAGCCATTTGACAAACACAGAGTTAATTTTTTCTCTTCCTTCCTTGAGCCTCAAGGGTAGACATGAATCCCATCTGCAAAGACACTGAGAGTATGATGGTGAACATCCTATTCCTAATCCATATCCTCAGCTATGAAAACTATCTGCATATCATAAAAGCAAGGAGATTCTCTAATGAGGAAATTCTGTGTTCAAAAACAAAGTAATATGGAACTGAATAAAAGAAAAAGGCTTTTTTTTTCTAGCATTATTGCTTCCATTAGCAAGTTCTCTGAGTTTGCATTTTTGCATAATGCTAAATGTTGATCAAAGGCCATAAAGTGACAATGAAAGGGAGAGAGATCATTAAAAGCAAACAGAGATAAATGACTTTTCAGCTGAACTTTACACCAAAAGCAGTGTCTAAGGAAGTCTAAGTGCTGTTGGGCTAAAGTCCTGTTGTTGGGGGAGCAGATTGATGGGCAAAGCATGCATTTGGTCTTATTTAGCACAATATTTCTATTAAAAATTGTCTACCCATTAGTGATTAACAGGATTGCCTAGACTCATCCAACCCTGATGGTGCTGACAGAAAAGTAATGAGATTTATATTTCCTCACTGATGGCTGGATTATGTCAAAATACAATGTAAGTCACTTGAGACCAGTAATAGTTTTTATCAAATTTAGGATTTCAGTATACTGCAGTATTTTCTGAGGCCAACGTTAAAGCTATTTCTATACCTAATAAATGGACTCCTTATTGTTCCTGCGCCTTTAGCAGAGATATAAGGTGCAAAAAAGGAGTTGGGCTGGAATTAAGCACCATAATGTAGGATTTCAGTTAAGTAACATTTAAGATTTCAGCTCTAGATTTGAACATTTTACTCCAGGTTGAATTCAGTTAAGGGCTGTCTGCTTCCTAAACCATATGCAGTATGGTGGGGCAAGGATATTACCTCTCCTACCAGTCAGCTATTCTGTAGTTGTTTTTAATTGATCATCTACAGCAAGAAATAATTGGTTGAAAGAAATGGTTGGTGACGGATTATTGACCTCCTTCCCTGTATATATGTTTTTGCTCCTCCTCGCTCTGTCTGGCTGGTTTATTTTTACTAATATTAATTTTTAATGGTTTTAATTGTTATTTATTCATATTGTAGTTTTATGTTTTTATTGTAAGCCACTGAGAGTCGCTTTTGAGTTCAGTGGCATATAAATTTGATAAATAAATAAGAAAAAACACGGGAGGATCATACTGATCACATTTTGGGCGAAAACATGATTTGGTTTTGGATTACCATATTAAGTCAACCAAATGATTACAGTTTGTATTCTACGACTGGGTTTGGTAAAACTTATTATTTATGCAATAAACCACAGTGGAGCCAACCACAGCATAGCAGAATATCCAAAACCAATCAGTGTGTGGAACCAAGAAGAATCTATTCAGTAAATTAACGGGCTTCTCATCTAAAAACCTCTTGGCAATTATCTACAAAACTCTACCAATTAATACATATGCTGGGTATTTACTCTGGCTGCTTTACTGGTGAACAGAATTATCTTAACACTTGCAAAATCATGTGTTTATCTCATCATAGAGCTAATATTCTACTCCTGCTCAGAACTCCCCCTGTGTTTAGAAATGGTGTTTCATACAATTTGCCATCCTAAGTATATCATGATAACAGGGACATTTATTTCTGGTTGAGCATGCAGTGACACTGTATTCAGACTCATAGATGTGAAGCAAATCCAGAGGTATGGTGTCTTGTAACATGTGTCACAAGAGTTAGTTGCAGAAGTTCTTGCATCAACCTCCATGTAACACCCACAAGCAGGATGTTTGTACAAACCACTCAGTCTCTACCCTCCCTAAAAAGCAGAAATTGGTTCTTGACAGGATAACACACTGCCTCAGAAGCTACCTGAAATGGGCTTTTGTTGAAGCACAGACAATCTGAAGTAGCAAATGATGGACAGTATAAGCTAAAGACATCTGGCAAAAATCAATCATTTCAACAAAATGAACATATAGCGTCTGCTAATGACAGCTGCTATAAGTCACAAGTATACAACTTTTGAGGGGTAAAGAAGTGATATAGATTTGAATTGCTTATAGTAGTCATGCTGGAGCAAGAACAAAAATGAAATTAAAATAGGATTTACATTTAAATGTGTTTAAAACTGAAATGTTCTTCTGTCATTTTGTCTTATTAAAAATAATAATTTGGAAATAACTTTAGGATATGCTGAAGGTCACATCCAAGATAATTGGGGATGCTTGTGTTACATAGAAGAGATTATGCAAGTTTATTGTAAAGGAGACAACTCAAAGCATGCATAATGTATAGTTGTTGAATGTACCATGATTTACTAGAAGTGCATATCTTTCCAAGGACATATTTTATTGTGGCCATTGAACTGTCCATAAGAGTGACTGGATTCACATATTACGCTGATCCATACTCTAGAATAAACTGAACACATAAAGACAAATCATACAAATCTCATTATGCCTCAGAGTGATAAACAAATTCCTCTAGTGGACTGGATCTAAAATTTTTATTCCATTCAGGCTTTTTCTACTGGCAGAAATTTTATTTATTATTGCAGTTATTCTTCCCCCAGCTTTGATATTTGAAAATGGGTTAACAATGATAATTCAAAACAGAATTTGAAGTACAATCGTCTCAAAAGGGATGAGTGGATGTGTAAATTCATGGTGGACCAGTCTGTCAAAGAGTATTAGTCTTGAAGACTGAATGTGATCTCTGGAAGAAGACTCCTCCAAATACCAGCAGGGGAACAAGGGTAGGAGAGTGGATATCTGTATCTCCTGCCTCCTAGCACCCAAAAGGCATCTGGTTGGCCATTTTCTGAAAAGTAAAATGCTGGATTAAAATGACTTTTAACTTCATCCAGCAGAGCTGTTTTTATCAATATTCAAAAGCCCAACATGTACTTTTAAAATAGCAGATGGTAGGGATGGAAGCAGTAAGATCCTACTCTCCCTGTGTACTTTCACTACCACCTCCCCCACTACTCTGGATTGCTCCCCAACTGTCAGGGGAAGAGGCTATTGGCAGGATTACATCCTCCCTTATTTAATGAAAAAGATCCAGAGAATCAGATGGCCTGCTATGGGCATGTGGGTGGGGATATTGGTGAAACCAGCTTAGGAAAAGCAGGAGTTCTTGCCTTTACCTTCCAGAGAAATCTTTGACTTCTTAATATTAAATTTGGCTAATTAAAATTCATTTGTCTATGAATGGAATTGAGCAACATGAGAAAAAAACTAAGGTAACTTCCTTCACAACTTGTGCTAAAATACTGGTTTGCTTCTCCATAGTTTGTTAAATAGATCACAAATGCTAAGCCAAAACATGATTTTACACAGAATGCTAAATTCTAAAAGTGATTTGTTTAGTCTTATCTATCCTACCCATTTCTAGTGGTTCTGGACAACTTACAAAAATATGAAGAAAATTTGACACATACCACTAACGATCAAGGTTCATTAACGTTTTAAAAGCTTTATAACTAATTTCCACAAAAACCTGGCTTCAAGAAAAAAGTCTAAGCATTGAAATGACATGCATGCACAAATACAAACATCTCCAGTATTCACTGTAGCAAAGATGTTCAATTTTCAAATCATTGCTCGATTAATGGAATTTGAAACCCCATACAGCATAGAAAAATTACCCAAAATGAAATGAGAAGTGCATACCCTTCTGAGGACATATTTTATTCTAACATATTTCATAAGTTAGAAGAATGCATATAAAAACAAAGCAGCATCAAGAGGCATGCCGGACTGCACTCATAAATGCTACTGGCCTTATAATTCTTAAAGAAACATTTAGGCAACCAAAAGGCACAGTTGTATACAGAATGTATACAAACTCTTTCATATAATACATAAAGTTATAGCCAACACTACAGTGCAGTAGTGGATGTAGAGAAGAGTTTAACAAAACTTAAGTTTAGAAGAAATACTTAGACTGGAATTCATGTGACAAATTATACACATGCTAAATTAAACCAAAATTAGTAGATGAATGCAAAATTCTGGAGACAAGTTAGATCACTAAAGGAACTTAATGTCACCCTTAAATGCTTTGTATGACTGTTGGTAAGAGAATTAATTAGAAAAAAATATGGTATTGAAGAATAATTTCAATAATGGATTCAGAATGAATTATATCAAAGTACTCCTTAACGTGCTTTTAAAGGTCATTTCATAAACATCTCTAAGGAAACATAATTCTTGCCTAATGAACAGTATAGACTACTTCACGCAAGGGCGACCTGCAATTTCTTCACTTCTCCGCCATTCTAAAGGGATAATCCTTACTGCCAAGATTTTTGAGTCAATTTCATCACAAGGTTCCAGGATAATATATACACCGAACACTATGAAGTGCGAAAGTCAGGACTTATTTTTCGGAATATCCTCGACGGTATTCCGAACCTAACGCGCTACAATCTCCATTTTTCAAGTCAGATGCATCCCGCGTGGGCGCGCACTCGGGGAAGGCGGGGCGAGCTCGACTCCCACGGCCCGCGTTTCCGTCCTTTACGAAGCTCGGCCAAACTCACCCGCGCCCGCAGCCTGGGACAGGAGCAAGGGGGCCGAGCTGCCTGGCGTCCGAGCCCAGGAAATGAGCGTGGCTGGTCCTCCTCACTATGTGACAAGAAGTACTTAGGAAATGAGCTCAAGGGCGCATTTTAGAAGCGGCTCGTTTCGCTTCTCGTCAGCGAACGGCGACCAGCCTTCCGGCCAGCCTAAACATCCCAAGGAGCGCTTCGACAAGCAGCCTGTTAGGAGCGGCCCCCATTTTAGACTTCTCTCCTCTAAACGCTGCACAAACATCTGAGCCTCCAGCGACCGGCCCTGACTGGACGCCGATTAACGGCCGTGAACGCAGAGGGCTCCGAATGGCCAGCGGCGGAACCGGGGAGACGAGGGGCGGGCGGGCGCTCAGGCAGCCTTCGCCCCTCGGGGGAAGCGCTCACGTCAAGGTTGCGGCGGAGGGAGGCGCAGCCAACCGCCGAATTCAACGGCTCCCTCGCCCCGTTTCCCCGTCGCGCGGGTTCTCGCTACGCGGTTGTTGGGAGGGGAGAGTGGAGGTGGACAGCAAGCGGGTCAACGCGTGGAAGCGTCTCTCCGGGCCGACAAACGCCAGCGCGGTAAAGATGAGGGCGAAACGCGCCGGTGCGTGTTAAAGCCGCGCGCTGGACGTGGGTCGCACGGAGAGGTAATGGGCTACTTCGCGGCCTGGGGCCGTCCGTCCGTGTAGCTCGTCGAAAGATCAGCGTGCCGCGCGAATGCCTGAAGCGCGGCGGGGCGGCGTGTCGTGCGAACGCGGCCAAAGCTCTGCCGCTCCGAGACGCTCGTCCCATCTTCTCCTGTTTTTGACAACTGCTCCTTTTCCTAGACAATGAGGAACCGGACAGGCGATCCGCCTCGACCCTGTCCAGACTCCACTCTCCTCTGCCCCACCCCTGGAGCAGAGCGGCACCCAGGGCCCCGTGATGGCTGGCAAGGCTCCCACCCCAGAGAAGGATTCCCGACCTCCCAAAACGAAAAACCAGCTTCCGACGCGAGCCGCCGCTGCAGCAGCAGGGAAATCTCCCAGCAACGCAGCAGCTGCTGCGTTGCTGGGAGATTTCCCTGCTGCTGCAGCGGCGGCTCGCGTCGGAAGCTGGTTTTTCGTTTTGGGAGGTCGGGAATCCTTCTCTGGGGTGGGAGCCTTGCCAGCCATCACGGGGCCCTGGGTGCCGCTCTGCTCCAGGGGTGGGGCAGAGGAGAGTGGAGTCTGGACAGGGTCGAGGCGGATCGCCTGTCCGGTTCCTCATTGTCTAGGAAAAGGAGCAGTTGTCAAAAACAGGAGAAGATGGGACGAGCGTCTCGGAGCGGCAGAGCTTTGGCCGCGTTCGCACGACACGCCGCCCCGCCGCGCTTCAGGCATTCGCGCGGCACGCTGATCTTTCGACGAGCTACACGGACGGACGGCCCCAGGCCGCGAAGTAGCCCATTACCTCTCCGTGCGACCCACGTCCAGCGCGCGGCTTTAACACGCACCGGCGCGTTTCGCCCTCATCTTTACCGCGCTGGCGTTTGTCGGCCCGGAGAGACGCTTCCACGCGTTGACCCGCTTGCTGTCCACCTCCACTCTCCCCTCCCAACAACCGCGTAGCGAGAACCCGCGCGACGGGGAAACGGGGCGAGGGAGCCGTTGAATTCGGCGGTTGGCTGCGCCTCCCTCCGCCGCAACCTTGACGTGAGCGCTTCCCCCGAGGGGCGAAGGCTGCCTGAGCGCCCGCCCGCCCCTCGTCTCCCCGGTTCCGCCGCTGGCCATTCGGAGCCCTCTGCGTTCACGGCCGTTAATCGGCGTCCAGTCAGGGCCGGTCGCTGGAGGCTCAGATGTTTGTGCAGCGTTTAGAGGAGAGAAGTCTAAAATGGGGGCCGCTCCTAACAGGCTGCTTGTCGAAGCGCTCCTTGGGATGTTTAGGCTGGCCGGAAGGCTGGTCGCCGTTCGCTGACGAGAAGCGAAACGAGCCGCTTCTAAAATGCGCCCTTGAGCTCATTTCCTAAGTACTTCTTGTCACATAGTGAGGAGGACCAGCCACGCTCATTTCCTGGGCTCGGACGCCAGGCAGCTCGGCCCCCTTGCTCCTGTCCCAGGCTGCGGGCGCGGGTGAGTTTGGCCGAGCTTCGTAAAGGACGGAAACGCGGGCCGTGGGAGTCGAGCTCGCCCCGCCTTCCCCGAGTGCGCGCCCACGCGGGATGCATCTGACTTGAAAAATGGAGATTGTAGCGCGTTAGGTTCGGAATACCGTCGAGGATATTCCGAAAAATAAGTCCTGACTTTCGCACTTCATAGTGTTCGGTGTATATATTATCCTGGAACCTTGTGATGAAATTGACTCAAAAATCTTGGCAGTAAGGATTATCCCTTTAGAATGGCGGAGAAGTGAAGAAATTGCAGGTCGCCCTTGCGTGAAGTAGTCTATACTGTTCATTAGGCAAGAATTATGTTTCCTTAGAGATGTTTATGAAATGACCTTTAAAAGCACGTTAAGGAGTACTTTGATATAATTCATTCTGAATCCATTATTGAAATTATTCTTCAATACCATATTTTTTTCTAATTAATTCTCTTACCAACAGTCATACAAAGCATTTAAGGGTGACATTAAGTTCCTTTAGTGATCTAACTTGTCTCCAGAATTTTGCATTCATCTACTAATTTTGGTTTAATTTAGCATGTGTATAATTTGTCACATGAATTCCAGTCTAAGTATTTCTTCTAAACTTAAGTTTTGTTAAACTCTTCTCTACATCCACTACTGCACTGTAGTGTTGGCTATAACTTTATGTATTATATGAAAGAGTTTGTATACATTCTGTATACAACTGTGCCTTTTGGTTGCCTAAATGTTTCTTTAAGAATTATAAGGCCAGTAGCATTTATGAGTGCAGTCCGGCATGCCTCTTGATGCTGCTTTGTTTTTATATGCATTCTTCTAACTTATGAAATATGTTAGAATAAAATATGTCCTCAGAAGGGTATGCACTTCTCATTTCATTTTGGGTAATTTTTCTATGCTGTATGGGGTTTCAAATTCCATTAATCGAGCAATGATTTGAAAATTGAACATCTTTGCTACAGTGAATACTGGAGATGTTTGTATTTGTGCATGCATGTCATTTCAATGCTTAGACTTTTTTCTTGAAGCCAGGTTTTTGTGGAAATTAGTTATAAAGCTTTTAAAACGTTAATGAACCTTGATCGTTAGTGGTATGTGTCAAATTTTCTTCATATTTTTGTAAGTTGTCCAGAACCACTAGAAATGGGTAGGATAGATAAGACTAAACAAATCACTTTTAGAATTTAGCATTCTGTGTAAAATCATGTTTTGGCTTAGCATTTGTGATCTATTTAACAAACTATGGAGAAGCAAACCAGTATTTTAGCACAAGTTGTGAAGGAAGTTACCTTAGTTTTTTTCTCATGTTGCTCAATTCCATTCATAGACAAATGAATTTTAATTAGCCAAATTTAATATTAAGAAGTCAAAGATTTCTCTGGAAGGTAAAGGCAAGAACTCCTGCTTTTCCTAAGCTGGTTTCACCAATATCCCCACCCACATGCCCATAGCAGGCCATCTGATTCTCTGGATCTTTTTCATTAAATAAGGGAGGATGTAATCCTGCCAATAGCCTCTTCCCCTGACAGTTGGGGAGCAATCCAGAGTAGTGGGGGAGGTGGTAGTGAAAGTACACAGGGAGAGTAGGATCTTACTGCTTCCATCCCTACCATCTGCTATTTTAAAAGTACATGTTGGGCTTTTGAATATTGATAAAAACAGCTCTGCTGGATGAAGTTAAAAGTCATTTTAATCCAGCATTTTACTTTTCAGAAAATGGCCAACCAGATGCCTTTTGGGTGCTAGGAGGCAGGAGATACAGATATCCACTCTCCTACCCTTGTTCCCCTGCTGGTATTTGGAGGAGTCTTCTTCCAGAGATCACATTCAGTCTTCAAGACTAATACTCTTTGACAGACTGGTCCACCATGAATTTACACATCCACTCATCCCTTTTGAGACGATTGTACTTCAAATTCTGTTTTGAATTATCATTGTTAACCCATTTTCAAATATCAAAGCTGGGGGAAGAATAACTGCAATAATAAATAAAATTTCTGCCAGTAGAAAAAGCCTGAATGGAATAAAAATTTTAGATCCAGTCCACTAGAGGAATTTGTTTATCACTCTGAGGCATAATGAGATTTGTATGATTTGTCTTTATGTGTTCAGTTTATTCTAGAGTATGGATCAGCGTAATATGTGAATCCAGTCACTCTTATGGACAGTTCAATGGCCACAATAAAATATGTCCTTGGAAAGATATGCACTTCTAGTAAATCATGGTACATTCAACAACTATACATTATGCATGCTTTGAGTTGTCTCCTTTACAATAAACTTGCATAATCTCTTCTATGTAACACAAGCATCCCCAATTATCTTGGATGTGACCTTCAGCATATCCTAAAGTTATTTCCAAATTATTATTTTTAATAAGACAAAATGACAGAAGAACATTTCAGTTTTAAACACATTTAAATGTAAATCCTATTTTAATTTCATTTTTGTTCTTGCTCCAGCATGACTACTATAAGCAATTCAAATCTATATCACTTCTTTACCCCTCAAAAGTTGTATACTTGTGACTTATAGCAGCTGTCATTAGCAGACGCTATATGTTCATTTTGTTGAAATGATTGATTTTTGCCAGATGTCTTTAGCTTATACTGTCCATCATTTGCTACTTCAGATTGTCTGTGCTTCAACAAAAGCCCATTTCAGGTAGCTTCTGAGGCAGTGTGTTATCCTGTCAAGAACCAATTTCTGCTTTTTAGGGAGGGTAGAGACTGAGTGGTTTGTACAAACATCCTGCTTGTGGGTGTTACATGGAGGTTGATGCAAGAACTTCTGCAACTAACTCTTGTGACACATGTTACAAGACACCATACCTCTGGATTTGCTTCACATCTATGAGTCTGAATACAGTGTCACTGCATGCTCAACCAGAAATAAATGTCCCTGTTATCATGATATACTTAGGATGGCAAATTGTATGAAACACCATTTCTAAACACAGGGGGAGTTCTGAGCAGGAGTAGAATATTAGCTCTATGATGAGATAAACACATGATTTTGCAAGTGTTAAGATAATTCTGTTCACCAGTAAAGCAGCCAGAGTAAATACCCAGCATATGTATTAATTGGTAGAGTTTTGTAGATAATTGCCAAGAGGTTTTTAGATGAGAAGCCCGTTAATTTACTGAATAGATTCTTCTTGGTTCCACACACTGATTGGTTTTGGATATTCTGCTATGCTGTGGTTGGCTCCACTGTGGTTTATTGCATAAATAATAAGTTTTACCAAACCCAGTCGTAGAATACAAACTGTAATCATTTGGTTGACTTAATATGGTAATCCAAAACCAAATCATGTTTTCGCCCAAAATGTGATCAGTATGATCCTCCCGTGTTTTTTCTTATTTATTTATCAAATTTATATGCCACTGAACTCAAAAGCGACTCTCAGTGGCTTACAATAAAAACATAAAACTACAATATGAATAAATAACAATTAAAACCATTAAAAATTAATATTAGTAAAAATAAACCAGCCAGACAGAGCGAGGAGGAGCAAAAACATATATACAGGGAAGGAGGTCAATAATCCGTCACCAACCATTTCTTTCAACCAATTATTTCTTGCTGTAGATGATCAATTAAAAACAACTACAGAATAGCTGACTGGTAGGAGAGGTAATATCCTTGCCCCACCATACTGCATATGGTTTAGGAAGCAGACAGCCCTTAACTGAATTCAACCTGGAGTAAAATGTTCAAATCTAGAGCTGAAATCTTAAATGTTACTTAACTGAAATCCTACATTATGGTGCTTAATTCCAGCCCAACTCCTTTTTTGCACCTTATATCTCTGCTAAAGGCGCAGGAACAATAAGGAGTCCATTTATTAGGTATAGAAATAGCTTTAACGTTGGCCTCAGAAAATACTGCAGTATACTGAAATCCTAAATTTGATAAAAACTATTACTGGTCTCAAGTGACTTACATTGTATTTTGACATAATCCAGCCATCAGTGAGGAAATATAAATCTCATTACTTTTCTGTCAGCACCATCAGGGTTGGATGAGTCTAGGCAATCCTGTTAATCACTAATGGGTAGACAATTTTTAATAGAAATATTGTGCTAAATAAGACCAAATGCATGCTTTGCCCATCAATCTGCTCCCCCAACAACAGGACTTTAGCCCAACAGCACTTAGACTTCCTTAGACACTGCTTTTGGTGTAAAGTTCAGCTGAAAAGTCATTTATCTCTGTTTGCTTTTAATGATCTCTCTCCCTTTCATTGTCACTTTATGGCCTTTGATCAACATTTAGCATTATGCAAAAATGCAAACTCAGAGAACTTGCTAATGGAAGCAATAATGCTAGAAAAAAAAAGCCTTTTTCTTTTATTCAGTTCCATATTACTTTGTTTTTGAACACAGAATTTCCTCATTAGAGAATCTCCTTGCTTTTATGATATGCAGATAGTTTTCATAGCTGAGGATATGGATTAGGAATAGGATGTTCACCATCATACTCTCAGTGTCTTTGCAGATGGGATTCATGTCTACCCTTGAGGCTCAAGGAAGGAAGAGAAAAAATTAACTCTGTGTTTGTCAAATGGCTTGTCTAAAAGGAATCTAATCAATGTGCCTCTCCCAGAAGGTAACTAACTACAACTTTGCTTGACAAATAGGGAAGTGCAGCAGTCTATGAAAGTCTGTTATGTTATCTGTATCCATTGGTCAGAGTGTGTATGTTGGGCAGATTACAGTTCCTTGAAATATGAATGTCATCCAGCAAAAATCTTGCTTCTTAAGGTACAGTATTTTTTCTGTGCCTAATGTGTGACTTGCACCCTTTTCTATCCAGCTAAAGCAGAGGGATTTGGTTGTTATGCCAGCATTTGAATAGAAAGCCCTATACTGTGCAAGCATTCATGGATATTCCCAGTAATCCCAAACCCACATCTGACTTTATAACAAATGTTTTTTCAATAGGTCTGGAGAGGCAGGTAAATTTGCTTATAGCTTTCTTATGGTTCCTTTTGTAAAAATGGCAACATAATCCACAGCAATTTTACCATCCTACACATTTTGGAATCAGGGAGTCTGATTTGTCTGTAAATGTTAATTTAATTTAATTGAAAAGTACATGAAATTCTTCTATCTTTCATCCTCTTTCTTTTCCTTGGTCCAAGGTGATTGACCTATGCCAGAAATAGGCAATCTGATGTTCTCTAGATACTTCTGCTTAAACCTTAGAGGTATCTCAGTGGTACTATTGAGTTGTAGTTTTTAAGGTGACAAAGGTGGACCTGCAAAACTCCTAAACCCATTCAGCATATTAAGGAACTAGGTTTCTGGGAACTGTAGTCCAAAAAATACAGAAAGTACCATATTGCTTATCTCGTTTATGCACGATGTTCATTTTATAGTTGATCCTTTTCCCTCTCAAGCTTCAAGGAAATCATAAAAAAGATACTGAAATGTATCATTCACAATACTGTTTGGAGTTCGACTGTTAAATAGCATCTGGTTTATACCATGAACTTTCATCACAACAGAACTTAGATTTTTCTTTTATCATGCTGCCATAGTGAAAATGTAAGAATTGCTGTATGTGACATTTGGATGAGCTGACTAGATTCATGGTTCAGATAATAGGATGTCCCATCAAGTTCAGTATCAGTGGTCCAAGCTCACTTTTTTTAGGATAAGAAGAGCATTTTTTCACATAGCATTGACCTTTCATTCTTATATTCCCAATTTTATCAGGTTCCTTGATCTTGTCAAATAACTTTCCCCAACCTGGGGCTCTGAAGTTATGTTGGACTTACAGTGTTTTTTATATCATTGGAATAAAAAATTGGAAGTAATTCTTTGCATATACAGTACAGTATTTTTGTTTTCCTTTCTTTTTCTTTATGTACATTTAAGTGTCTTTCTGCACTTCTGTCTTCTTTTGTCTTTATCTTTTTTATTGTTTATGTTGTTTTTCATGTGTACATTTTGTAAAATTTAATAAAATTATTATGAAACATTGAAGTTGGACTTTCAGTGGCCACAGCATCCATGGGGTTTTGGGAAGTAGCTAAAATATTTATAGAGAACAGCAGATAAATGAAGACTGTTGTGGAAAGTCCTATTCATGTTGAAGTGAATCTGAGGAACTGTGTCACCCCGATGGGGAGTTCCCAGCCCACCAGAAGCAGCAGAGGAGTCCTTCTCTGGTTCCTGTGGGCTAAGGAATTTCAGCTGGTGCGGTCTAGGAGAAGAGCCTTCTCTGCTGTGGCTCCTGCCCTATGAACTATCTTGCCCCTTGAGTTGAGGGCTGCCCCCTCCCTGATGGCCTTCCGGAAGGGCCTTAAGACCTGGCTCTGCGAGATGGCCTGGGGCTCCATCATCATCGTGGAGGTGGCTGTTGGATTCCTAGCCATCCTCACCCCCCTTTTTATATATGAAATCTTTTTAGCCCACCTCTCTTGTCTGCTGGGTTTTTTATTTTTATTTTAATGTTTTTATTTTATTTATTTTATTTTTTTTCATTAGTTTTTAGAATTGCTTTTGTTAGCCGCCGAGAGTCTCTGGATTTCAGCGGCATATAAATTAAATAAATAAAATAGGTCAAAAAGCAAATTGTCCAAGTTTCTCTTTATGGTAAGTCTTAACATTACAAATAAGTTAGACCTCAGGTTCCTATTCTCTTTCAAATCTACAATTTCTAGATGTATTTCTCAATATATCAAAACTTCTTACACATCAAGTCATACACACACAAACAGGGTAGGATAGGGGCCAGGGGAGAGAGAAAATAATTACTCGATGTTGCCCATTGAGTTTTCTTCACTCAGATTATATTTCTCAGTCACTGGTTGCTGCAAGGAGTAACAAGCGTCCTCATTGTCAACCAGGAATTTCAACATTGCCAATTTTTCAGTTTATTTGCATCAATGATTCCTGGAGGCAGAAAGAGACTGGGGGAGAACAGGACACAGAAAGGTAATCTCTGTCTGCTCCCTTGTCACCTTTCTCTCAGGAAATACCTGCTTTTCAAAGATAGGATGCAGATGAAGCTGAGAACAGGATCTCCTTTGTTTAAAAGGTTATTTGACTATATTGATCTTCTCTCTGCTAAGTAACTTACTTAAATCCTATAGGTGCATATTGTTATAGTACATATGGAAAGACAGGGCCACAGAACAAAGGTATAACTGCAGATTAATGGGGAATATCAAAAGGCTTTGTTTGCTATTAAAAGCAATGAGAAATATTATTTTCAGACAAATATTCAAAGTAACATGAAAAAATATATCACTGACATATATAATATGAAATCAAATGAAGTCATAGTATACTTCGAAATTCCAAATCTAATATATGGGAGATATAAAATCAGTGCAATTGCTTAATAATATCACAAATATCTATATAATCATAGACTGAGTTTATGGTAAGATAGGATTACTTAAATTATGGTTTGTCAACTAAGTTATAGGGGCCGGATTCATGAAGAATGATGGGTGTCCACATCACACTGAACCAAAAGTGAATAAATAAATGTGGTGTGCTAAATAAATAAATGTAAGCTAATATAATATGTAAATCCAGGATCTCTTTCAGTGTTTTCAGATGGTGGCATGTAGAAGAACTCTAAGTGGGAAAATCAGAAGTTTATTTGGAAAAGAAGCAATACGTTTAAAACACTCAGGACTGAGAATTACTAATATTTTAGATCAAATGTTGTATTGTTTGTAACACTGTCTCATGATTCTGAATTACATTTTCTTTCTGAAATTGTTTCAATTCCATTTCTCAAAAAAAAATTGGAGTTATAATTGGGAGCAAATACGGCACATCTCAAGCAAACAGTTTCAAGATCTTCCTCAAAAATAGCACTCTTTAGATTCTACATTTGATCCAGTCCCTTCAAGCAGGCATTATTCAGTCTTTATAGTTTTTTGTCATCAAGGGTTGCAGATTGATTCAGATGCACTGAATATTTCTAGATTATATTGAATACATAAAGCAATGAAAGTAAAAAAAAAATAACATACCAGAAATAATAGCACCTACTGACTGCAGCCATGTTCCTGATTTCTCTAGGTATACTATTAGTTAGAATGTCTTAGTTTGTTGTCTCCATACTTCTCCACCACTCAGTATCATTGGATGACCTTGAATTCAAGTAGTACAAGCAAAGAAAATTTGTTTTCTTCATATAACCCTTCAATCTGTTTAGAAACTCCACAGGCATTTCCTGCTCTTTTCTTAAGCAAAAAAGTGCCAAGCACTGTAACCATTCTTAACAAGGACGTTATCTCACAGTTTGAGGTTACCTTTAGTAACTTTATGATGTCATTTTTACAATGGAGTAACTAGCTTATATGTCTGTGATCACACCAGAGGTTTATTTATTTGTTAAAAACACTGCCATCACCAGCATATGAAAACTATCCACTGCTCTCAAAAAACTTCATAAAAGCGATCAGGGCAAAGAATGGGTTTTTGGGAGAAAATAGCATCCGAAGTCCACTGACCTAGTGAGGAAGTGGACACATTGCGGAATGTAAGACTCAAGCAGATAAGATAAGGTGATGATGCCTTCACCTGGGACAGGGCTCCGTGCAAAACAGGGATCCAACCTTGGCAACTTTAAGATGTGTGAACTTCAATTCTCGGCTATGCTGGCTGAGGAATTGTGGGAACTGAGGTCCACACATCTGTTGCCAAGGTTGGACAGACCTGATGTACAAGAAACCTAAAGAGCAAGATAACTCTTTAAAGTCAGCTAGAACTGAGAATTGTGTTTCAATGTCTGAGAACGAGTGACTCTCTCAGTTCAGATATATGAGAAACTGATTTGGACAAGGTTTAAGCAACTCATCCACTTATGCTATACTTGAAATAAATGTGCAAATACTGTATGTACTCCCACAGTCTCCTTCCAGTAATTTCAGAATATTCCTATGATCTCTTTCCAGACAGGAAAAGAAATTGAATAAGCACTGCACACCGACCTGAGCAATGCCCAAAACATACATATAGGATAAGAATATGCATGTGAACTATATCATTATTTACTTTTCTGGAATCTGATAGGTAGGCTAAAGTTCTTCATGATGCAAATGTATGTGTTCTTCTTATACTTGCTCAATAAATTGATAAAAGGCTTAAGTCTAATTATTATTCAGAGTATCTTGATTTTTCTGTCAAATAATCTAATCAGTTTCTATAGTTTTCCTCATTTTCCTAGTTTGAATGATTGTGGTTAGGTTGTTTCTATCCATGAAGAATGGTGAAACTGAAATTTAATTTCATTTGTATCACTTAGATTACTAAAGCAAAGCTGATGAATAATTTTGGCTCTGTTGAAGAATAAAACTGAAAATAAAAACTCATTACAAATTCACATATTTTACTGTTCTTTGATCATCAAATCCAAATTGCTTAATTTTCATGTTATTGATTTAAATTGCACTGTCCATATTTATCTCAGACAGCAGAATGATCTTGTAAGATACTGTGAGCTCCTGAATATGAATCTCAAACATATCTATGAAAATTTTTCACAGATGATTTACTGTTGTTTTAGTGGAATCAATTTATATTAGTCCAATTACAAAGAATGGAAACGTGCTTATGGTTACAGGAGGAAGGGTGCTATTACTATCTTTAACTACAAAATACTTGCCTCCAGTGATACATAGGATATGCAGACATCTCATGATTTGGTTTAAATATTGTGCAAGCTGACAAGAGATAAGAAATTCTGAAAAGAACAAAATGTGCTTCACATTATTGTTTTGCAACAACTTCTTTACATCAGATAATAGCAAATCTTCTTACTCTTTTCATTCTTAATTCTTAAGATACATTCTTGTCAAATATTTATCACAGAAACCAATGTTGTGAAGAACTTCCAATATAGTTTGAGGAACTGTACAATATGTTGGTATAATTGTTGTTTTTGGTATTGTTGTATTAAGATATTAGGAGGAAAACTTCATTCTTTCAATATAAAAAAATAAAAATCTATTATTACAAAAACAGAAAAGAAATAGAAGGGATAACCATATAAATATTACATCAAGAAACTATATTGGAGTTACAAAGAAATAGATTGCAAGGTTGATAATGCGGGAATAAATAGCATTTCTCAACCACAATGTTAATTAGGGTATAAATATTTCTATAATACTATGAAGATTTGCTCTAAAAATTATGAAGTGCAGTTCAAGTCCTGTGGAAATGAGACAGCCTTGTTAACAGCCCTGCAAGTTTCAGTTTATTGTCCTTGTAGAACTAATGACAGTTTATTACAAATATATTTTAGGAAGAATTTTTTGTAGGATTGGCAGCAGCTACTGAATTCAGTGTCTCAAAATTTGCTGAGCACTCAGTCCCTTGGGCACCCTCTTATTCGGCAGACCCTAAAGAAAGCCTTCAACATAGAGTTCCTCCTGCAACAGCTATGACGTTTTCTCTAAATACTTAGTGAAATGGAGTTAAGTAAAAATTGTTTGTGAAAAGGACATTTCAAAACTTGGAGAATGTGGAGATTTGATCCCAAAGTTTATCAAACTAGCAATATTTGTAACTAACTGGTAAGAAGGATTCTTCTCTTTTCAAAGATCACATTGGGCCAAGCTTTTGTGTGGTCTGTCCCTCCTTTGTTTTGGACTGATGATCCTTTGCTGTCTCCACTGCCATAAAATTGAGCCTAAAAAATGCTGCTAGTACTTTCCTTTGAAGGCAGTCCTAGGTACACATCCAAGAAGCCTTATATAGTCAATATGTTGTACAGAAAACTCAGTCCAGGCTTTGAAAAACTGACAAACCTCCCTTTTTCCATTCATAATATTGTTAATTTGCAATTTTATCTTTGGGATCTCTTTTGTTCCTTTGTGAAGAATGCTTTTAAATGAGGTTTGTTATTATTATTACTGTACATTAATAATTCTGTGAATGGAGCTCAAATGAATCCAGGGAAGACCAAACCTCGATGGCCATTACGAAACGTTGAAAGACAAAATTACTCTTATGAAAGATCAATCCCATTATGATTTCCCCACCAAAATTTTTACTGTAAATATTGACGTTCACTTTACTAAAAAGCATCAAGCATACTTTGTGCTGCTTCCAGTGTGTAAACAAATTCTAGTAGGAACTTGAAAACTTCAGAACTTATAATTCTTTATTATTATGGCCAACCTCTGAATTTCAAGAAATTTCAGAACTACGAAGAGCCAGATTTTTATTTTCTTTCAAAGAAAGATAGTATCATGTATTTAATAATCTTTAAGTTTATAAATCTGTAGCTAGGACATAGCTGGATAATTAAATACTGTACTATAAAAGACAAGATCTTGTTTATTGCTTGCACATAAAATCTTCAAAGAAACTAGTTTTGGTTATGGCTGTAAACCTCTCATGAGTTAACCAGATGGTGAAAAATATGAATTTATGTATATATATTTTAAAACAATAATATCTCAAGTGAAAACTAGTGTTTATTATGAATATAATTATTATTAATAATAATATTAATTATTGTTAGATTATTTGAAAAATGGATGCAGTCATTAAATAATGAAAGATTAGTTCAAAGGAATGTGAATGTCCATATATTGTAAATGTTCTCTCAAAGTCAGATCAATATGTCTTATGATGTCTCCCCAAAAGATAATCATTTTAGGGCATTGCAAAAATATAGATTTTAATGAAATCTTATTCTCATTACATCTCCTATAACATAATGACTTACTCATTCCTTTTCTATACAAGTTTAATGAAGTCCAATAAATTCAAAATATTATTTTTTGAATAATCTAATACTGTAATTATAATTATTCTGATAATTGTCATCAATGATTTGTTGAAATTTTTGACACTAATGCTAAGACATGTATAGACTAAGTGGGGATTTCCAGTTCCTTCTTATGTTTAGTCTTTAAAATGTGCATATCAAGTTTATTTATCAGATTTATTTAACTATAATAAGTAGTTATAAAGACTAATGATGGGATTTCTGCATCCTAAGATTCAGTGATCATTTCTCATAATGTATATTACTGAAGCTGAAAATGCTACTGGTCCAAACTGAGATGTCAGCAGATGTTATTGTTGTAAACGTTGGCAAACGATAGTTAAAGGTTGTGTCCGACTCTAGGGGGTGGAGCTCATCTCCGTTTCATAGCCAAAAAGCCAGCATTGTCGGAAGATGCTTCCGTGGCCATGTGGCTGGCATGACTAAATGCCAAGGTGCACAGAACACTGTGACCTTCCCACCGATTTAGGCGGCACCAATTTATTTACTTGCATTTTGCATGCTTTCAAACTGTTGGGTTATCAGGAGCTGGGCGAGTAATGGGAGCTCACTCTGTTACATGGCATCTGGGTCTCAAACTCAGGCTGCCAATCTTCCAGCTGACAAACCAGCATTTTAACTGCTAAGCCACCGATACTTACCCTTTAATACAGAAAATGATAAGAACTCATTATCTCACAATAATTGATTTGGGAGCCTCATACAAAACCTGAATTCATTTTACAAACTGTTTGAGAAATTAATTTTAGTA
>JANHZU010002763.1:2689-25324 GCA_032468055.1 Acrochordus granulatus | reverse complement strand
CCCAACCATTGTGAAGAGTGAGCAACAGTTTATTATTATTTAGCATTCTGTTTGTATCAAGATACAATGGCTTGAGCATTAACCAATAATTAAAATAAAGTCTTGCTTTACATGATGTGTGAACTCGTCCGTTTTTATCCCAGGCCACTTGAGCCTTTGGACTTCAGCCGCAGGTAGATCTGGGCACAAGCTGCACCCATTTAAAGCACCACCTCTGATTGATAATTCCTGAAATATTTAACTAAACCAGCAGAAAACTGAAGACCGAATCATAATGGAGAATTAGTAGCCACTACAAAGGTGTGCTGGAATACCCAACAAGACCACAAGCGGGTCCACAGTTCTTGTGTTTTTCATTACACTCTCCACAATAACGTTAGCTTGGAGGAATCTAATGAATATTCAGTCCTGTGTTAACACATGCCCACAAATCTCCCTATGTTGAAATGATGTTATGGAGTCAAAAATGAAAGGAATAGAAAGGAAAGAAAGGCATGCGATATGCAGATGGAGCAAGTAAACATTTAAAGTTAATAAATTTTGCATAAGTTAAATAAGATGAATAAATAACACAATTTTCACATTCTTAACTTGTGGGGATTCACTGCTCTCTTTTTATCACTGTAAGGACAATTTAGTAAATCATGTGGATACATAAGAAGAAACAATTCTACTACTGCTGGCATTTGCTTAATCCTAAACTTACCTCTTTGAGAAAATGAGAACAAAAGGAAAAATGCACTAAAAAGTATTGAGACTTTTTTATGGTCTAAATAGGACGTACAAAAATATCCACTGAACTTCTTGTGCCATTGGATGTTAGAAGGGCAGTATTATAGCTGTTCTGTATGTGTACATAAACACACAGACGCTTTAAAAAGTTGGTAAAAACATGGAAATGTTTTTGTTTGCAAATTTCTATGACACGCTGTTCATAGAATTATCCTGAGAAATTACATTTTATTTTTAATAGGAATTTCTTTACTATAATTTTGGTCATTGTTATATAAATTTCTCCATTTGTTTCTCAATTTATATTTCAGAAAATGACTTTGATGGTGATACCCAGACTTCATTACCAAGGCAAGAGGGCTTAAAGCATTTCTTAAGTCCAGATTGTCCAGATAATGTTTGAAAGTGGCTCAATCAGACACATCCCTAATTCACCGAACAGTAAGATGGATGAAGAGGTACAGTAAAACAAGACCTGCAGGACTGTGTTATTATAGCCAATCTCAATAAAAGTCATTGTAGACATTCTGTGGAATTGATTTTATAGAGTGTTTTGCCTTATGGGACTGATATCAATCTACCTAATTTTCAAAAGATGTTTTAATTTGTTGAATACACTTATTGCAGGCAAGGATGGATGCCAGCAGACTTCATCTAGTACTATTATTTGTCCCATGGTAGAATTCATTTTGGTAGCTCTGTTGTTTATTTTTATATTCTAAATCTTATATCACCTCATGGTTTGTCTGAGTAACAGAAGGGAAGATCTTATAAAGCAGTGATAGAAAGATACTTGCACTCTTCTAATGGCATAGCTGACACTGGAAATCTCAACCTTCTTCTATCATATCAGAATCTCTCTGGCCAAGGCTCCTGTTTTAGGACAGCAGCTTGGTGATTCCTGTTGCCATCACCTTACCTGTTATCTTTCCCATAAACTGAGTGTGCAGGAGAGATAAGGCTTTCTGGAAATTAAGAGGTTAAAAAAAGTTACTAAGTGAAGCCACATTTTAATGCAACCACATGACCTTGTAATATTGGGATATGTGACTAGCAGCTGCAGCCCTGTCTACCACCATCCTTTTTGGGAAACAGAGCAATCACACAAGAAAGAAGCAAATCCAAACTTTATTTTAAAAAAAGAAAAGTTATATAGTGTATGAAATTCTATTTACTTTTTAAAAGAAAATATACAGAAACATACACAACATTCCAGCTGACTATATGGTACTGCTAGTCTGCTACAAACAGGCAACTGTACAGTTACAACTCAGGCAGGAACTTGGATGAGAGGCTGTAGCTAGATTTAGTTCAATTCACAAAATGTTGATAAAGAAACGATTAAATCTTCTTGGACAAAAACAGTCATAAATAAAAAGGCTGATGTTGCTCAAAAAGTACTTAGAACCTGATTCCAAAGTTCAGGATGTCCAGGTCCTCTCCTACATTCATGTGACTGTATTTTGGGTACTCAGCAACCAGCTACATTTATAGTCATGTGACTGTGATTTACAATGTTTTTGCCAGAAACCAGATTTATTTCTGGTTTGTGGCAAAAACCACCCTGGGGTTGCTTAACAACCACTATTTGCTTAATGACTGCCGCAAAAAAAGGTCATAAAATTGGGTCTAATCATGTGGTGTCCCATTTTACAACCACCATGACTTACAATTGTAATTGCAGGGCTCAAATCATAGTCGTAAATTGAGGACTACCTGTACTTTGTTTGCTATCCAAAAGAAAAGGTAAGCTTGAGATTGTGGTAGTCGGGGGTGTTCTGAACTATTTACCTTCTGCTATATTAGCGGTATGTATTTGTGACTGGAACTACTAAGTATGGCATTCATTTTATGGGAGTTCCCATGACAAACTCTCAATGTGCAAAATGTGGTCGCCTGTCAAAAATGGTTGTCAAAAGTCTTGCAATGGAACTCTTTCACAATGTGTTTCATTTTCACAGAAATTGTTCACGAAACAGCCACAGGTGAATCCAGCTTCTCTCATGGACTTTGTCTGTCAGAAGCCCCCTGGAAAAGTCACCAATGGCGATCATGTGACCCTGGGATTCTACTACTGTCGTAAATACATGTCTGTTGCCAAATGCCCAAATTTTGACCACGTGACTGTGGTGACACCGCGAGTGTGAGGACCGGCCATATCACTTTTGTCAATGCCATCATAACTTTGAATGTTCGCTACATGAATGGTCCTAATTCGAGGACTACCTGCGCTGCTATCCTGTTTCTGCGTTACCATGCTCTTTTGATGTTTGACATTTCAGTATTTGATCCTGCTGTCTTGATCTACCTAAAATTCTGTGGAGCGTAACGTTTAAATACAAGTAAAGAAACAAACACGGACCCAACGAACGCTGAACATCAGGAGGATAGCCTTTGAACCTAACCCGCCTGTTCCTGAGCACACTGCGCTAAGCGCCCCCCGGGAGGCTTCTCCCATCCCATTCAGAAGCTGCATTGTCAAATGGAGCGGAGATGCAGAAGGCTCACAAAGCAGTAGCTCTGAGTCACTTGATGCACACAGGTAGCCACTCTGAACATGGCCATGCGCAGTAGCGCCCCTTCCTTTGGCGGCTACAACGCCTACGGGCTCTCTCTTGCATGAGCAAGAGGCGAGAATGAAAGACTCTGTGAAAGAAGGCGATGGAATGACTGTCTCCTTGGCCTCTCCTCCGCGCTTTCAGATTGGCTGGTCCCTGCGTGTTGCTTATCACACTCAAGCTGCAGTTTCCAAGCAGATAAACCGTGTGCTGATCCACAGGTTGAGGACAAACGTGATCTCGTTGCTGAGGAATGTTTGGAGTGGCTGGAAATACTTAGCCGCGAACATGACATGTGGTGAAATAATCAACAATGGGCTCAAGAAACCCACATCTGTTTTTCCTTGCCACAAACAGAGGTTAACTGTCTGTCAGAAGCAGGCGGCGGTACCGAGTTGCCCTCGGAGAAACAAAGAAGTGTGAATGGCGGGAAGTTGGCTTGTTCTCATCGTGTAGGCATTTACATGGGCTGCCAGTCAGGAAGAAGTCAGAAAGGAATCAGAAGCACGGGCGGGTTGGAAACACCAGTTATTCTGTCCTGCTGGTCATGTCTATAAGATCAGCAATTGCAGAAAAATATCTTCTTTAGGAATTAAGCCATGCCGCCGACTAGAAATGTGGATTAACTAAGTAGGAACTGATCTATCAGTGCTCAGGGAGAGAAGAATTTATGGGATGCATGAAATTCTGAATGGAATTTGGAGTGGTTGTTGTACATGTAAAGTTAAGATCTTGTCATAAAGCCTGGTTCTAAAAAAATACTTAACTGGAAATCAGAGCGTGATTTAAAGGTAAATAAGAAATTAATATGCAGGGATGATCGCAGAGATATCTCTTTCCACTGCCATCACTACACCCCACTGAAAAGTCACTCTGCAAGTGAGGCGGCAGTCTCTAAATTTGATATTTATTTATCATATTTATAAGCCACCATAAAATATATAAAATGACTGGGGACAATCAACTGCAGAATGAGGTCCAAACCTGTGTCAAAACACATTTTTTAAATCATATCTTAATATTACTGAGCATCCCCCTTCCACAATATTTTTGCATGATTACGTCAGTGATGTTCACTGTTTATCACCTCCTGTTCTCAGGCTTGAATTGGTTTTGGTGATGTCATCAGTAGAGCCAACTTTGACACTTCATGGTGTCATTGCATGCAGTGTACTTAAGTCTACATTGCTCAGGATTAATTTTAGATAAAGTCGGGAGCGCATAAAAACAATGGCTACCTCAAACGATAAATGTTTTGGGAAACCAAACACAATTTTCATTTGGGAGGGGGAAATGTAAAAGAAGAAGATTTGGCATAAATATGACAGCTTTGAAAAGTAAAACCGAAGTTGTGCTTGGAGTGGGGTTATTTGTCCATGGCATTTTCATTTCAGATGAAGTGCTCTGTGTGTGGCAAGGGGAATCTTATATTTATAGTAATTTAAAGAAACATACAAAGGCAGTTTGGAGACACTAAAGGCTGTGACTAATACTTTTTTTAATTCCTAATTCTTATTTAAAATAAACTGAAGATATTATACTAGAGACTCTGGAAATGGAACAACACCTACTCTTTGGTACTTGACAAAAAAAATCTGCATGATGTTTGTCACATAGTCAAATGCTCATGCCTAACATGACCTTGTGCATGCTTCATATCAGCTGTTTTATGCTCTTCCACAAACTTCCATTCTTCTTGATTCAGAGTGACACTGCAGTGGCCACCACATGACATTAATACTCTTTTTCTAGTCATTGTTTATATGAATAATTTGTAAAGCCAAGCTGCCAAATTTCTTCACTTGGAGATTTAAAAATATTTATCTTTATTTCCAGAGTCAACATGGCATGCTTTGCTCCAGTTCAACGTCAGGTTCCACTCACATAGCTCTGAATTTGGATGTAAAGTCTCAGCACTCAGAAATCATATGCACAGCTTCCTTTGTCACATGTCCTGTCCAACAGAGCAGGGAATGTACAGGATAACCAAAAGTTTGCTTCCAGATTGGCATAACGCATACATATCAATGTATGCATTCCAATAAAATACATTTTAAAAATAAATAATTCAGAGGATTATATTTCTTTTTTCCCCCAAACACAGAAGATTTCAGCAAATCCAATGAAGTTATCCCTGAGACCAGTAAAGACTAAGAGTTTAGGATAGAATTAGACTATCTGTGACCATTGGGTCACTGTTTGAGGAATATTACCAGATTCCTCAATGCCTTCAACAATGGCAAAGTATTAATGTATTTGAAAAGGTTTTTTTTTAATTCAGGGAGATATTCAGAGATGTATATACCTTGAAAGTAGCCCACAGTCAAACATCAAGGAGCTGACCATGGGAAATGTTTTATGACATTTTATATGATGCCATAAAATGCTTTATGATAATTTTTATGTCATAAAATGTTTCATAAAATTTGCCAAATTTCAATTCCCTGCAGTAATAGGCCCCAGATTTTAGATTTTGAAAATCAGCCCATTTGAGGTACTTTAGTTCAAAATGTTTTACCCTATGATGCACCGTTTCACCCAGTTAAAGACCCAAGAGTGTTAGCATTATATATATGGGCTTCATCTTTCCTGCAATTTTGTCCCCCAGCTCCAGATTTTATCATGACAGGGTAAGGGAAGGTGGGGGCAGTTTTTTGCTTTGTTTTTAATTTTTCTTTGCACATTCAGAGGTCTGAAAAACTAAAGGATAAAAAGTTAAATGGCCCCTCTGAGTGCGTAGACATATTAACAAGTAAAGTTCATTTTTGATTGTTCGAATCACATCTGATTTTGCCAGTGGGGAAGACTGTAAAGCAATACACCTACTTATGCTATGGCCACGTTGTACATCTTTCTTCTTTTCTTTCCATTAGTCGAGTTTTTCACTCCGTAGAAAACAAAACTGGCTGTAGTCCCAAGGTGGACATTTTACATCTTCTTGTTGAAAGTTACTCTTCCCTCCACCTAGGTGATAAATTATATGTATTTTGGATCTGCTTTCTGAAAGCATTCTTTCCCTCTTTCTTTCATGCCAGAAGGAGGCCGCTCCTCAGATACTCAGATTCTTAACAGAGACAGCTCTTGATAGAGATCCTGGCTTTGCGTAATTTCTCCAGCCATCTGCTTGCTCCCATTTTTATTACAGTCTTAATTTCAGTAAAGGAACAACGTTATCACTCAACTCAAAACAGACTCTCCCCCAGGAGTCCGAATCTATGAAAAACACAGATGCATTTTTATTACCGTTTTTGTACCACTCTTCTAACCTTTCTTTCTATCTCCAGTTATTAGAAGCCTATGATCAAGGCAGCTGTTGAAGAAGCAATTGTCTTTTTGTAAATGAAATTGTAGATCGGTAGATCCCAGTTTCTATCATCAGGAAGCTAATTAAATTATTTTTTGAATCTGTGCAGGTGCTTAGAAGGAGAACACGGCTTTCTTCAGTTTGTCTTTCAAGAAGTCTTACCCTCCCACACACCCGCAGTATTTTGTAGGCTGATCATATTGCAGCAGAATTATTTCGGGGTGACTGTGAGAAATGTTAACAAGTAAGGGTGTAATTAAATTAATTAATTCAAGCTTAATTCAGTATTATATTTTTTAAAAACTGGGACAATTCAAGCATTTCAGTAGCAGATCTTCCTTGCTTGTACACAAGGTATGAGAAAATATTCTTCCTTCTTGAAATGCCTGCTTTTTGCTTAGATAGACCAAATAAGTAGCATTCTGTTTACTGAATATGGCTGGTTAATAGACATAACTAATCACCCATTATTTCCTTATTATATATTTAAGGAATTTATGGGCAGGACTTTCATGACTATGTTCTTTTTTAAACAGAGGCTATTTTCATTCACTTAATTTGCAATGAGTTGTGCATCCATGAATAACATGGATAAACTTTTGGACAAACTTTTTCTGTTTTAAAACTTGTACCTTTTCGGAATTCCACAGGCATGTATGTATGCATTTATTAAACTTAAACAAATAACAGCGAGGTAGCCTATAAGATCCACTCTGGCATGACCGAAGAGGTAAAACATACATGATATTCCAATTCTTTACTTTTTTACATTATTCATTAATATGTGTCACAATGCATTACAAACACAGCAGCTCTTGCACTGTATTCATTGAACTGTGATTCAAAAGTAGCCATGAGGAAAAAATAGTCTGCATCTGACCCCAAGGAATTTTATCAATGTATATTTTCCAGGACAGAGCTCTCCAATACTATAGAAATATCACAACGTAAGAGAATATTCATAGCTCAGGGTTGAACTGTGGAGTCCCAGGTGCTCTTTGAGCTTGGTTGTTTTCTTGCAGATGTTTCATACCAAATTAAGTAACATCATCAGTAATCTATGGAAATATGCTGGAGTTGAGTCCTAACCCGGGTAAAATTAATCTACCAATCTCATAAATAAAAGAGGGAGGAAATCATAGAAAATACTACTCTTCTTCTCAGTAAATGATTTCAAAAGCCAGAGTTATGCTGCCAGAAAAAAATGCACATGCATTGGAAGCTAAATTTTCTCTGAAGATTTGGAAGAGAAAATCAAAATTGTGGATGAAGTATCTTGCAGCATGCTAACTGTTCATAGGGATATTTCAAAACATGTTATAGACCAGAACAAGATCTTGCTTTATCTACTCCATTTCAATCTTTGCATTTTGTTTAAATTGTCCATAATAATGACAAAAAACATCTGGATTTACAAGGCTGTTAGGAACTGTGACATCAAAGGAAATCTTTACCATAGGAATAGAAGTGTTAAAAGCCTTTTGCTGCTCTTGGAATCTGCCACTAGGAGGTTTGGATATACCATTCAAACTTTGAATTTTGACAGTGACACACTAGAATCAGACTCCAGATAGTATTCATTTTCCAAACTAGTGGTGGTTAAAAACAAAAAAAGTCCTTATATAGAGAAATTTGTGTGAGATAAGGCTGTGTCAGCACATTTGTGTCAATGAATGAAAACAAGGTAATTTGTATTATTAAAATGATTATTAAAACAATTTACCTGACTTGTTACATTAATTAGGGAAAGTGATTACAAATACTTCACACTTTTAAAGTGTAAATGGGTACAAATTTATATGGATTTTAACATCTCTAAAAATACTTGCCAGACTGGAATAACATGAAGTATACTAACATGAAAAATAGAATTGACTGATTTTTTACACATCTACACACCTCTAGTTAGAAAGAAGGTAAAATCAAAACTGTAATATCTTTCTTAAAACATTAGCATTATTTTTGGAATGTAATCTCCCAGATGCCTGAAGGCATTTCCCAGAAATTTCCTTGCTTTGTCCAAAACCTAAAAAAAATAATTCTATAATAGGAATTTCTGGTTGATGTCAGAGGTAAAGACAGGAATCACTGGAACCAAAAGATGTCAATCAGTAAATCAAACTTCTGAGTCAATCCTCTTCCAACATTAAATCTCTATTTACTCAGTTTATTAGTTGTAATATATTTGCCAAACCATCACCTTATGCCCAGAGGTTGTCCTAATTCTCGGTTAAATCTGATTCTTATTTGGCTCAGAACTTATAACCACTATAGCTGGAAGAACTGTTTAGCTTCTGAGGATGTTATTCACTGTGTATCTTTGCTGGCATCTTCAAAAGTATTGTCAGCAGCAGTTGGTCCCTATTTATAGGATAAAATAATGGAATACATCTGTATGAATATTTGTGGAGATCACTGCCATTTCTGAAAAACTTATGGATATATATGGAACTTTGAAAAAAACTAAATTATTGAAAAAACTAAATCATTGCTCTCATTCTATGCTTAGCATTAAATAGTTCTTAGAAAATACAGTATTATAAATGAGCATCATTATTTTAATAAAGTATCCTAGGGATTATATATCCCTTCATGGATTGCTGCCTTGCTACAGCAAAGGGACTTGTGTAACTCAATGAAGCTATGAGCTATCCCATGCAGAGCCACCCAAGATGGACAAGTCATAGTGGAGAGTTCTGACAAAACATGATCCACTGGAGAGGGAAATGGCAACACATTCCATATCCTTGCCAAAACAAACCCATGGATTGTATCAAAAGGTTAAAAGATATGATGCTGGAAGATGAGCCCTCAAGTCAGAAGGTGTCCATTATCTACTGTGGAAGAGGGAAAGGCAGTTACAAGTAGCTCCCAAAAGAATGAAGCGGCTGGGCAAAAGTTGAAAGGACACTTAAATGTGGATGTGGAATGTAAGATCTATGAATCAAGGTAAGCTGGATATGGTCAAACATGAGATGGCAAGATTGAATATCAACATATTGGGAATCAGTAAATAAAATTAATGGGAATGGGCAAATTAAATTCAGATGATCACTACATCTACTACTGTGGGCAAGAATCCCTTAGAAGAAATGGGATAGCCATCACAGTCAATAAAAGAGTGGGAAAAACAGTACTGGGGTACAATCTCCAAAATGACAGAATGATCTTAGTTCAAATCCAAGGCAAACACTTCAACATCAAATCTATGCCCCAACCACTGATGCTGAAGAAGCTGAGGTTGACTGGTTCTATGAATGCCTACAACAGCTTCTAAAACTAACACCAAACAAAGATGCCCTTTTCATCATGGGGGTTGGAATGCTAAAGCAGGAAGTCAAAAGATAACCAGAATAACAAGCAAGTTTGTCCTTGGGGTACACAATGAAGCAAAGCAAAGTCTAACAAAATTTTGTCAAGAGAATACATTGGTCAGAACAAACACTCTTTTCCAACAACCCAAAAGGCTACTCTACACAGGTACATCACCAGATGGTCAACACTGAAATCAGACTGATTATATTCTTTGCAGCCAAAGATGGAGAAGCTCTATACAATCAGTAAAAACAAGACCTGTAAGTTTCTTATTGCAAAATTTAGGCTGAAATTGAAGAGTGTAGGAAAAACCACTAGGCCATTCAGGTATGCCCTCAAAAATATCCCTTATGAGTATACAGTGTAGATTATGAATAGATTTAAAGAATTAGATCTGGTAGAGAGAGTGCCTGAAGATGGATAGAGATGTGTAATAGTGTAAAGAAGGTAGCTACTAAAACTATTCCCTCCAAAAATAAATTAAATACAAGAAAGCAAAGTGGCTTTCTGATGAGGCTTTACAAACAGCTCAGGAAAGCAAAAGGTAAGGGAAAAAAGAAAAGATATACCTAACTGAATGCAGATTTCCAGAGAAGAGCAAGGAGAGATAAGAAGGTCTTCTTAAATTAACAGTGGAGATAAATAGAGAAAAACAGTAGACTGGGGAAGACTAGAGATCTCATCAAGAAAATTGGAGATATCAAGGGAAGGTTTCATGCAAAGATGAGCATGATAAAGGACAAAAATGGTAGGAACCTACCAGAAGCAGAAGAGATTAAGAAGAGGTGGCAAGAATACACAGAAGAGCTCTAAAAGAATGATCTAAATGTCCCTGATAATCACAATGGTGTGGTACTGAGCTAAAGCTGGACATCCTGGAGTGTGAAGTCATGTGGGCCTTAGGAAACATTACTAACAACAAAGCTAGCAGAGGTGATGGTATTGCAGCTGAACTATTTAAAATCCTAAAAAATTATGCTGTGAAAGCGTTGCACTCAATATGCCAGCAAATTTGGAAAACTCAGCAGTGGCCACAGGACTGGAAAAAGGCAGTTTACATTCCAATCCCAAAGAAGGGCAGTGCAAAAGAAAGTTCAAACTACTGTACAATTGCTTTTATTTCACAAGTTAGCAATCTTATGTTCAAAATACTACAAGTTAGGCTTCAAGAGAATTGAATTGAGAACTACCAGAAGTACAAGCTAGGTTTCAAAGAGGCAGAGGAACTGGAGATTAAACTGCCAACATTCACTGGATCATGGAGAAAGCAAGAAAAACATCTATTTTTGCTTTATTGATGGCACTAAAATCTTTAATTATGTGGATCACAACAAACTGTGGCAATTCTTAAAGAGATGGGAGTACCAGATCACCATATCTGTTTCCTGAGAAACCTGTTTTGGGTCAAGAAGCAACAGTTAGATCATAAGGAAGGCTGAGCATCAAAGAATTGATGCCTTCAAATTGTAGTGCTGGAGAAAACCCTTGAGAGTCCCTTGGACTGCAAGGAGATCAAACCAGTCAATCCTCAAGGAAATCAACCCTGATTGTTCATTGGAAGGACAGATACTGAAGCTGAAGCTCAAATACTTTGGCTACCTAATGCAAAGGGAGGACTGATTGGAAAAGACCGTGCTGCTGGGAAAGACTGAAGGAAACAGTGGAAGAGGTCACCAGAGGATGAGATGGTTAGATAGCATAATCGGCACAGTAGGCATATATTTGAGCAGGCTCTGGGAGGCAGTGGAGGCCAGGGAGGCCTGGCATGCTGTGGTCTATGGGGTCATGAGGGATCAGACAGAACTTACAATTGAACAACAATGGATTATAAAAATATACCTAGACCTCTTCTTCCTGATATGTCATCCAGGCACTGACAGTAAACAACCTTTTGCAGTCAGGATTGAACTTCAGAATTTAATTATTTTAATTGGCCTCCAACAGCCACAGGATTATAAACTCTGTATGTGTGTGTGAGTGAGTAAGAGAGAAGGAGAATGAATGCTTGGTTTGGAGAGGAGAGGTGTATAAAAACTTGCAAAAGCTGAACATATATTTTGTTCAACTAAGAACAAAACTGAACAACTAAGAAAATCAGTGGATTTACTTTGGAAAGTCAGTGACACGTATAGATCATAAGACTCCCATGGAAGTTTCATAACAGCAGGTGCTTGACCTTTGGGCATTAAGCTGTCCTGATATTTAGACAGTTACCTTGCTGCTGACCTCATCCCAGCTGACCACCAGCCATTTATTGCCCTTTATTGCCACCAGTATTCCTGTTCAATGCTTAGTTTGTAAGATAGTGGAGAGGAATTGTTATTTTTAATTTATTGTACAGGTGTCTAATCTCTGCTATGGGATTAATCCTGTATAAACCTACGTGGAGTTCATTAAGGGAGGGAAGGGGGATGCTAGTTTAGAATTTAAGTCTTCAGTCCAAACTTATTGCATTCTCCTAAAATCACAGTATGAGACTCCAACAGTTCTCCTAAGGGGCAAGGATGGCTGGAATGTTTTGTAATATTGGCTGAATTTTTATCTTTCTCTGCCTTCCAAAAAGGAGAAAGAACTCTAGATGGAGGAATCAAAAAGGGAGAAGTAAATACTTGCTGAATGCTTTAATTTTAGACTTCTGGTATTCATCAAGGGGGAGCAGTTAACTCCCACTTGCAAGTCTTCCTTGGTCTCTTCTTGATAAATACCAGAAGACTAAGGGAGGAAAGACAGCTTAAAAAGCAGGACATAACTTCTTCCATCACATAAGGAATTCCTTGCATGTTTGATTCCCTTGTGACTCTTTCCCCTTCCTTAGAAGGCAGGAAATGGTGAGGGGAGAATTGATATTAAGGCACTACAGCTGTTCCTGCTTTTTGAGATCTTGTAGAAAGGAGTCCTTTGGGATAGCCAAAAGAAGAAAGTTTTTAAAAGGAAATAATAAACAAAATATTTTAAATCTGATCTTTATTTCTAAAAGGGAAAAACCCTCATCCATTATAGATGACAAATACTCATACAGATATATCTTACCATTAAAAAAAACAGTCCCACCGAACCTTCAGTGTTATCATAACATCAAATCAAACGTTATCAACTCATAAAATATTTATCTTTTATGGAGATTTTTCATTGTTCATGTACAGTACAGCAGCTCTCAGTAGACTTGAAAGACAACAGTAAATAAAATAATAAACAAAATTTTGTATTCAGCAATAAAATGTGCATCCAAAGTATACAGCTGGTAGAAAAAGAATATAGTAAAGTGTAGAATTAGAACCACCATCTATCGATTGGTATGTATACACCTTAGACAGAACTTCTGGGTTGATTTAGAATTCTTTGCAGTTGTGTCCTTCCATATAGCATGAGTCAGGTATTCAGCCGAATGATAGCACAGGGGAAAACTGACCCAATGTCTGGTTGTTTGGTATGCAATACCATATAGTGCTGTCCAGAAGGAAGAGGTTCAAACAAATTATGTCCAGGGTGAGAGAGGTCTGCAGATATCTTCTCTGCCCTTCTCTTGACCCTCTCAATATACAGGTCCTCCATGGAGGGCAGGCTAGCTGCAGTTATTCTTTCTGCAGTCTTGACTGTTCTTTGAAGTCTGTACCTGTCCTACTTGGCTGCTGCAGCAAACCAGACAGTTATAGATGTACTAGGGACAGATTCAGTGATTTCTTTGTAGAACTGTATTAGCAGTTCTTGAGGCAGGTTGAACTTCTTGAGCTGATGCAGAAAGTACATCCTCTGACGTGCCTGCTTAATAATGGTGCTAATGTTAGTAGTACATTTTAAGTCTTGGGAGATTATAGTCCAGAAACTTGAAGGACTCTATTGCTGATACCATGTTGCTGAGTATGGTAAGAGGGAATGAAATAGGAAGACTCTTCCTCATCTCCATGGTTTTGAGCATATTCAGCTCTAAGTTGTTTAGACTACACCAAAGGGCCAGCTGTTCAACCTCCCATCTGTATGCAGACTCTTCACTATCTCTAATGAGTCCAGTGATTGTTATGTCATCTGCAAATTTCAGAATTTTGACAGATAGGTCTCTGGAGGTGCAGTAATTGGTGTAGAGGGTAAAGAGTAGCGGAGAGAGCACACATCACTGAGGAGTGCCAGTACTGATTATTTGAGTACTGAATGTAATTTTCCCTAGCCTCTCCTGTTGCTTCCTGTCTGTCAGGAAGTTGGTTATCCACTTACAAGTACAGGCAAGCACAATGAGCTGGGTCAATTTGCAGTGAAGAATGTCTGGGATGATGATGTTAAATGCTGAGCTGAAGTCCACAAAAAGGACCCATGCATAGGTCCTTGGGGAGTCAAGATATTGCAGGATATAACACAGCAGTTATCATATGGACAACTTCATCAGCTGACCTGTTTACCTGATAGGCAAACTGCAGAGGGTCCAACAACGGATTTGTGATGACTTTCAAATGGGCCAACATCAGCCGGTCAATTGTCTTCATGACTACAGATGTTAAAGCAACAATTTGACCATTCAGCCCACTGATGGAGGCTTTCTTTGGAACCAGGATGATTGTAGAACATTTAAAGCAAGAAGGGGCATAGCACAGCTCCAGTGATCTATTGATAAATTGTGTGAAGTCAGAGGCCAATTGTGCAGCATAAGTTTTCAGGATGGGAGGGATCATGCCATCTGGGCCAGGAGCTTTTCTGATTTTTTGTTTTTGAAGGAGACTTCAGACATCTTTGTCTAGAATTACCAGAGATGGGAGCCCAGGACGGGATGAGGACCCAGGAGGAGAGATAGATGTGGTTGTAGAGGAAATATCTGCTGTTAATGTGATTGAGGTGGGATTGTTAGTAGTAGGTAATGGTGGCTGTTTCTCAAACCTGCAGTAGAACCCATTCATTGATGCTTTCCAACAGAGAGTGATGGACTCTTCTAGCTGGTGATTTCTGTAGGTTTCTCCACATAGAAGCAGGATAATGAGCTGAAAGTTGATTTTTCAGCTTTTCAGAGTAGTTCCTTTTGGCTACCCTGAATATTTCTACCCAGTGTATTTCTGGCCTGGTGAGATAGGATCCTATCCTCTTTCTTATAGGTTTCTTCTTTGTCGTGACAAAGCTGCTTGAGTTTCATTGTAAACCAAAGCTTATTGTTATTGCATGTGAACAAGGTTTTGGTAGGCATAAACATGTCTTCACAAAAGCTGATGTATGAAGTCACTGTATCAGTAAGTTCACCTAAGTCTGCTGAAGCGGCTTCAAAGACAAACCAGTCTGTGCAATCAAATTAGGCCAGCAGCTTTAACTTTGCCTCCTCAGACCATCTCTTTATTGTTCTGATCACAGACTTTTAAGTTTCTGCCTGTAGGTGGGATGAAGTATGTCATACAATGATCAGAGAGACCAATGGATGCACAAAGAACAGAGCAGTAAGCATCTTTTATTGTAGTACAGCAATGATCCATTGTCTTCTTGCTTCTAGTGGGCAGCTGACATGCTGTCTACATCTGGGCAGTTCTCCACCTAAAAGATACTTTGCAGTTGTTCTCAGGATACATACCTTAACCTTGAGAGCAATTTAAGGTAATGCATGTGGAGCTGGTATAATTATTTCACATTGTTTATTGAAGCAATGGGAGGAAGAGGAGGAGAAAAAAATACAAGAACCAGGTTCAGAAAAGTATTGCTTACCAATAATTTGTACACCCATAAACCTATAGTGGGGCACGGTGGCGCAAGTGGCAACCCAGTGTTGCCGCGCAGCAGGGTGAGCTCCTGTTCCACCCCAGCTCCTGCTCACCTAGCAGTTTGAAAGCACGTGAGCGCGAGTAGATAGGAAGGTACCACCCCTTCCGGCGGGAAGGTAACAGTGTCCGTGCACCTTTGGTGTCTGGTCATGCCAGCCACATGATCACGGAGCCATCCCAGGACGAACACTGGCTCTTCGGATTGGAAACGGAGATGAGCACCACACCCTAGAGTCGGTCACGACTGGCAGGGTCTCCTTTATCTTTTTAAACATATTGAAGGCCAAAGCTAATTCCATAGCAACAAGTTAGAGCTAATGAAACAGACAGATTAATCAGAATACTTGATCGTAGAAATTAATTAGTTGGGAATGTTTCTCCATTTCCCTTATTCCTTCTTTCTCTTTCACCCCAATAGTTTCACATACAAACTGCCAGAATTTACAACATCAGATTAATCACTCTAGAAGCTCCTAAACTGTAGCCTTCTAAACACCTAAACACATTTATTCACAATAGTGTTCTCATTATCTGATGTTTGGGACAGCCAACAATGAAACAAGGAGCAAGATGATAATGAAATTCCATCTACTTGTGCCCTTCCAGCTTAGAATGAATTCCAGATGTTGAAGGAAGGGTCTATACATGTGTGTTTCATATGCAAACAGACTTGTATCACACTGAGTAATGCTACTTTTGCAGGAAGGAGATGGCTGGAAAAGGAGCTCACGGATGCTGCCTTACAGTTTAAAATAGATTTTCACAGAGAGGGAGCAGGGCTCAGTCTTAGGGATGGACCTCTTGGCAGAAGAGCCTCATCACTCTGCAAAAGTTTTGCCAAGGCCCTGAGATTCTTGGAGCTACCTAAGAAGACTTTAAATGAAGGAGGTGAATTGTCAATATTCAAAGCAAAATACATATTAAATTTGAAAATAGGCTCGAACCTATGCAGAGATTTTTAAAAAAAACCTCTCCCAATGTATCCCAATGGGAAAGACAGATAAGCAGCAACTGTTCTCTAAGCTGCACTCTCTCTTCCTTCTCAGCATGTATAATGCTATGTGGGAATGACCTTGAGAGACAGGAGAAAGAGCCAAGACAGGACTTCGCCTGCAGAAAGAATGTGGGCATGGCAAATGTCTCAGAAGGGACCTTCTCTAGTTTCTTGGGCTGTAAACATGATGATGGAAAGTATACTTTTAGACATTCTTAAACTCATGTGTAAAAGAGAAGTATGAACTAGAGATACCTTTGATTTGAATTTCTTGGGGTTTATGGATTTAATTAAAACTTTTTAATGAACATTTTAATGACACATTTTAATATCTGTTTCTTTCAATGAAAATCTGAAATGATAGATAGATAGATGGATGGATGGATGGATGGATGGATGGATGGATGGATGGATGGATGGATGGATGGATGGATGGATGGATAAGCAGGCAGACAGGCAGTAGATGTAGATGTAGCCCTTCTTTTTCAAATTGATTTGCTCCAGAAAAATCCAACTTTGACTTTATGGGCATGAGCATTTAAAATATAAGCACAATACCTTGAAGTTTTTAAATATTCTTTTTAACTTGTACAAGGGCATAAAATTGTGGTATGTCCAACATTTCAGTTACGTTGCTAAATATTTCCATTGCAGAGTATGAAATATTCCAATAAAGATATTATTTTGGTCATATATGGAAAATATGTTGGTTCAGTGTAGAAAAAAATGGGGGTAGAGGGGTTATTTAATCAGAAGAAAAACTACCAGAACTTTATGTATTCTTTTTTTTACTGAAGATAAAAGTGGCATTTAGATATAATCTCCTCTGAATACTTGATTCCAGTTTCAATTGGTTCTTAAAGTTACCATTTTTTTTCTTAAAAGTTAACTAAAATCTGCCCTTCTGTACCTTAAATACATTATTTCATTTCCTGTCCCCTGGGATAACAGAAAATAAGACATCCTTTTAGTTTTAAAAAAACTAGTGCTATCATATCCTCCTCACACCCTACTTTAGATTTTTCTTTTCAAAGTTAATAATTCTCAATCCTTTATTGTCTCTTGCAATTCTCTTAGTCACGTTTTCTTTTCCAAATTTATTCCAATTTCTCTTAATTTTAATTTAAATATCAAGTATCCACTACTTAATAGTGGAGGTTGAGCCTGATTAATGTAGATTGAAATGAATGAATAAAAATGTAATTATTATTTTCCATGATATGTATATGTACTTCCATTTTCTTTTTTGCAGACATATCACATTGCTGACTCAGTTCAGTTCAACTACTCTTCTAAGATCTTTCTAGAAATACTGTTGCCAGCTTAATGGTTCTCTTTTTTTTCCTTTACGCTTATTTCCTTTTTTCTGCATAATTTTGCATGCATCTTTACTACATTTCTTACATTTTATTTTTAGTCCATTTAATTTATCAAGAATTTAATTTTTTAAAATATATTTTCTTTTCAGAATACTAGCTATCCCATCTAATTTTTGAAGCTTAAATTACATTTCCACTATCTTTCAATTTAAATCATTAATGAACTATATTAAACAGTATAGGACCTAGGACTGAACCACATGACATTCCATCTTATGCCTAATTCCAATTTGATGACTTACTCCAACATATAAATTACTCCATACTCCAACTTTTTTGAGTATGATTTTCAAGCCAATTATTTATTTCACAATTAAGCAGAATTAGGAGTAGTTAGCACTTTGGATGAGAGAGCACAAAGAAATAGCAGGACAACAAGCTAGTTTGGGAAGTAATAAGATGTTCTGAAAGAAAATAATGGAAAATTACTTCCATATTGTTACCACAAAAAATGTTTTAATGTTTCAGGGTAATCACCAGGAATCAAACTAGAGATGTTTAAGTATTCTAATGATTATGTCATCAGCATACACTTAACTAAACTGTTAATCAAAATATCACTGAAACTCTGGTTTCATTATAAATATTGTGAAAAAGGTTGGAGTCTCGTAAGACAGGATAGTTGTGCCTACATATCACAACTGCCACAGTTTAAGAAGATAACAAAAATTCACATATATGCTTCCTCCTCATCCCTTCTTCAGCACTTGCTCAATTAATCTGCCCTTAGCTGTTATATCAGGATATCAGCAAACATACAAATTCCTTCAATAATTTTAAGCAAAAAGTGATAAATTGTAACAATCCCGTTGCATATTATTTCTTCTACAGTAATTGTATTAAATATCATAATCAGAATAGTAAAAATTAATACAAATTAAAAGAAAGATAGAACAGCTATTTCTTAAACCAGAGAAAGAGTCCGGTAAGTTAACTGACATTAATGTGGTTTAAGGATATAAGCCTTGAGGAAAGGAGGCAAAAAAGGTTAGAACTGTATAAACAGCAGCTGTATCCAAAGGGGTGATCACAAAAATTAAGATGATGATTGCGGCATGCAATCAAAGCCATGTCCCGTTGTATATGTGTTGATGTTATCTGCATGTCCAAAGGAACCGGATTGCAATTATTCTGCTGTCATCTTGAGTTGCATGCAGTGGTGCACTTAGTGCTTTCTAATAAATACATTTAGGACTGCAGCCTGAGTTGATATTATTATTTATTACTGATTTTATTTATAAACAACTCTAAGTGGCAAACATACTTAACAAATCTATTTTCCCCGCAACAGCAAGTGGGTTGTGCTGAGAGAGAGTGCCTGGCCCAAGGTCACCCAGCTTCATTTCATGGCTAAGGCAAGATTAAAACTTAGGCCTCCTGCTTGCTCGTCTGTTACCTTAATTATTAGACCAAACTGGCTGTATTATGACCACTATTAAAAACAAACAAACAAAAAACCCAAAAGAGTCTGCCCTTGGCTTTAAATTTGACAGAGGGAAACTCAGTTCCTCAGCCAAGATGTTGTGGTTCAGATAAATCTCCATTTGACATCAGTCATGTGGATGCTCCAGTTTATAAAAGACTGAAAGTGGTGTCCACAAAGTCTGCACAGTATGTTTAAAACAGCCCAGCTCAGTCATATTGGAAGTCCAGAAGCCAAGCTAGTTAAATATCTTTAATAACAGCTGACCGCTCTGTGGCTTGTGGGTAAAAGAAGGATTCAAGGAATACCTCACTTTATCCCACATCACAAGACTGAACGTTGCCCTTAAGGAAGAACAAGAAATATTTGGTGATTAACAAAAGTCAATAATATGTTCGCAAACACAAATATGCAGTGAAATTCAAGTCTTATATTTCCTTTAATATATGTTTATAAACTATTTGTAATAAGTATGTTCTTCCTTTCAGAGCAGAGAAGTTTTAGTAATGTAATATTTTAAAATAATTAATGATGATTATCAAACATAACAAAATTGAAATCATCATGTGAATATTAAGAGAAATGTCCAGAGATAAGTCAAGGCAGAATTGTTGGAGTAAAAGAAACATGTCAGCCTTACCAGATAAACCAGACAGGAAGCTTGACCAGATAAACCTATTTTATTGTAAAGCTACATTACAGAATCTTGCAAATCTGAAAATGCAGTTCTCGTGCCATCTCTTTTACAGCCTGAGAAACTAAAAAAAGTCTTTTACAGCCTGAGAAACTAAAAAAAGAAGCTGTAAGCAAAAAATAATAGATTGTGATAGCCCCATCATATATTCTTTTTATACAGTAATTGCATTAAAGATTATAAGTAGAGTACTAATATAAACTAAAAGAAAGAGTAGAATGTGCAGAAAACAAAGTGAAAGACAAAAGTAAGAAAAAGAAAATAAATATATAAAAAACCTTAATCACAAATATAGGGTTTTTTTAGTAACTTTTCACCTCCTCTTCAAATGCAACAAATGGTCTCTTCTTCCCATATCCCATCTCTCATCTATAAACAAATCCATAAAACATCGTCATTTCAGTCCTGGTGTCATAAGGGTTACCAGAAGTAACAATGTGTCTACTATATTGTAACCTTGGTTAAATAAACCAAGTTTATACTTCTTCCTTTTACTTCTAACAATCTTAATCTTTAATCTATTCAAATATGTCGTAGAACATGATTTCCTTTCATTTTTTTCTTTGTACCTTCTCCTGAAATTCTTCAAATCTTTAATAAGCCTCCTTTATCAATCCATTATAGGAAAACTGACATGCTATAAAAAGATGCTACACTGGACATACGAAGGAAATCAGCTGATGTTTTTATGATTAAAAGAGATATACAAAAATCCAACCCCACCACATATTCCAACTGTTAATTTACCATATACCCACTCAGACCAAGGTGACAATATCACTCTCCTTTTTCACAAGTACTTAGTCTTTTAGAATGCCTAACTTTCATGTGCTCCATTTCTATTCTGTCTCAGAAAACCTGATGTTTTCAGTCTAACAAATGGAGAGGGGAGTCTCACAAGACATACACGTCACTCCTACCTGTGCAAACAGTGATATTTTCTAGTTATAAAGATCAGAACCATTAAGTGATGACAACCAGGAGCATGGTGGCTCACATAGTTGGAACACTGGGAGTGACAATCAGCAGACCTGTGTTTGAGACCTGGTTGCCACTGCATGTTGGGGTGGGCTCCTGGCACTCACTTCAGCTCCTGCCAACCTAGCAGCCGTGAGTTGATAGATAAGTATCACTTTGGCGGGACATTTTACGGGGACATGAAAGGCCCCTACAGGGCATCCCCCATACAACGATGATGTCATTGGCTAATCCTTGCAAACACAGAAGGGCCTCGATGTAGGTGCTTCCAACTCAGGAAAAAAAAGCTGATGACAGTTTGTAAACTGCAAGCTGGCTTGAGGTTTATCTTTCCATTAACTCTTGCCAATGGCACAGGGAAAGAGCTGGATATATTGAGAGCTATATCTCACCACTGAGACTCTTCAAATTACTGTAGTTTGTTTGGATTTCACTTCTCCTAATTGCTGCCATTTCCACGGATAATTTGGCCTATGTTTGAAGTTGATGGACAGGACAGAGTGTGTAGCATATACTGCTGCTCTCCATGTGTCAAGAAATAGAAGAAAGGCATAGTGTGTCTCTGCGTCTGTGTAAACACCTGCCACAAAACTTTCTTCTACTCAATGCTGTGTCCAGATTTCCTCTCCAACAGAAGTTTCTGGCTTGCTTAAATGCTTCTGTCCTCAGAGATAATCAATTAGGATGCTGCTATCTGTGCAAATTAATTGCAAAGGAAGAAACTCCTGTTTTCCAGAAGGATGAAAACGGTCTATATGAAAAAGAAAAAAGGAAGAATTGTTTCACACATCAATTTAAATTGTAACTGCAGAGGCCGCAAAGATAACTTTGTACAATAATGTCTAGTTTACTTATCTACTATCTGTTGATTCCTCATCCTCTTTAGCAAAAATTTGTACAGAGCAAGTTCATGAAATGAACTTCTGCAATGAAAGTCAGAGACTCAATGCAAAGGTGTAAATATCTGAACTCTGGGATCCTGGAGTTGTCCACCTAACTTTCTGCCCCCACTTCTCCTTCCCAATAAATTATTAGCCTATTTCATAATCAGACATAATCAAAATTTGGTCCTGACTCCAAGTAGCAATTGTATACTAGATCAGGGTTAGTGTATCCTAACTGCACTCAACATAGTGTTAGACAAATATTTCAGCTTTGTTTTCGAAAATATCCTTATATTCTAAAAGCATAACATCTTTCTATTCTGCATCTTGAGATATTTATAAAGTCCATATTTTAAAAAAGTAAAGAACCAAACTGTATTCTCACCCAACTTCAATCAAATTCAGTCTATCAATTCAAACCTGAAGAAAGCCTGTTGAAGCTACCTGCCATGTAGCTGCTAAGACAGACAAGTATATGGGGTGGGTGAGCAGGGGAAAAGTACTAACTACTCTGATTCAGCTTCAATATCAATCACTGAAGACCTTAAACTCTTTGCTTGGGTGAATAAATCTATTAATTTCACTTTCTCTCATACATTTCTCCCCCCCCCCCGCTTTACAGCCAAGAAATTAGGGATGGTCCTTTCC
>JANHZU010002761.1:107922-121750 GCA_032468055.1 Acrochordus granulatus | reverse complement strand
CTCTGTCGCACATTAAAGTCTCTGAATCTGGAGGTTGAAGTCCACACATGCTGGCTGGCAAACGCCAGGTGCCAAAATCCTCCCATCTTTTGTTGCTCAGGTAGGGAAACCCTGGTTTCATTGAAGCCAAAACATTCATTTGACTTTTTAAATAAGTGACCTATTTTTCTGCGTAGGGATAGCATTTCTGGTCTCTCCCAGCACGTTCTGTGCAGGCAACCTGCCTCGGGATGTCTGTAATTCAGGGTTTTTGTAATTCAATAAATGCCGGCTGCTGCTTCCACAAGTGCTAATTATCAAGAGGCGCAATCAACAGGTTCTTTTGGAAGTCTCATCAACAGCAGAAGAACTGTAGATGCAAACTAATGCAAAGGTACACCCACCTGCTCTTCATTCCTCCTTTTTCATTACTGTTTTTTTTCTGAGAGAGGGAGCTGAAATGGAAAAAGGTCTGGTGGTGACAACAGGAAGAATTAGAAGAATGACACACAGGGACTGGGAGGTCATTACTGGTGACTTTTAAAGAGGTATCCCTTAAAAGCTGGAAAATGTTTGGGGAAGGGTCTCCATGTCCAAAGCCAGCAAGCTGAGATGTTCCGCTGTGTGGCAACAAGGAGTATTTTCAAGAAAGAGGAACCTCAGTCGGATTTCCCCAACTTTTATTTGTCCTTTCACGAGATTGTCATCAGATAATCAAGCCTGGCGTAAATTCCCGTCGCCGCCTTGAAACGGGTTGCAATCCTGTGACCAAAAGGAAGGAAACCTTAGGAATTATGCTGAAATCATGCTGTCTTTCAAACAAGCTTCAAAAGAATGCAAATGATACCAAGAGTTAGGGTTCTAGATTATTTTTTTTAATACTATGTGATCCTGCTCCAGATAAACTGTATTGCTTCAGAAACGCCAAGTTGTTGACAAAGCGGGAAGCAAACCACTTGATCTGATGAGCTCCTGTAAGTAGTTTCATTAATTCATGATTGAAGACAATGATGATTACGTGCCATCAAGTCATTGTTGACTTTTAATGCCCACATAGGTAGATGTCCTCCACTGTAACCTATCCCGACATAAAAAACTATTTCTAATCACATTCTTGATTCCCAGTAATAAAAGAAGATCGAAGGATCAGATTTGTCCTATATGGAGAAAAATTTCATCTCATGAGTCTCCTTGAATGTTGAAGCACCTACCAGCTGGGTGACACTGAGATGGTCCTACATGTGTTCTTGTGCTTTCTCGTTGGCCTATCATTCAGACAGTACCCTAAACTGTTCTGCTGGATCAAATGAAGAGAAAGTCCTGTTCCTTTGCATTGATTAGCACGTTACATCTTTAGAAAGGTAGCTCAGCTTTGTGGCATTGCCATCACCCCTTTCAAGATTTCTTTCGTTTGGGTTCCCCAACTCTCAATTATACAAGTACTCCTCCTTCACCATTGAAAAACCTGACCATTTTATCATGATTTCTCCAAGTTCATATGTTTTAGTTCTTTATGTTCTATGCTGTATATTTATCAACTCCTTCAGACAGTTGGTTCATCTCATGAGGTTGGACAATGGCTATAATAATCTATCTCCCTGAACTTTCCAAAGGCTTAATTTCTAAGTTATAGAAATACAGAAATCCACTCTACTGTGCTGCCACTTAATAGTGGATGTAAACAATAGGACTGCTGTTACTGAAAATAAGAAGCAGGAGATCAAAATATGGGATCTAAAATAGATGATGTTGCCTAGATTACTGGGCTGGGACTAAGCTCTAGTTGAAATGAAATCCTGGTTTTCTCCCACCCAGTATCAAAATATTGTTCTTCGTTGCAGGCTGCTCTCTGTTAGCCTAGGTTGCAGCTGATATTTGCTAAGCTTCCCCATTCTCCTGGTAAGTTTACTCATTGAAAGAACTTGGCAGTCAATTAAGTGCCCAACACAGAACAAATCTAATCTCTGTGCTTGCTGGGAAGAAGTGAACCTGTCATGCTCAAGGCTGAGTCACTGAGCCTCTGAATTGCTTTAGTTGAGCCAATTTTCAGTCTAAGAAAACAGAGCAATAAGGGTAGGAGCTTGTGATCTTTCTCAACATGTGGTGCCTGTGGTATGTGTGGAGGAATGTAATCTGGATTCCCAGGAGGGAGGGACTGCATTCCAGAGAAGCAAGAGACAGTGAAGTTTAGAAAGTTTGTGTAAGAGAAAGAAGGTGAAGACAGCTCCTCTCTAATAGTTCTCAGAGCATATCTTTAATTATACAAGTAGTCTGCTTTAGTTTGGCAAGATTCTGTCTATAGGTGAGAAACAATAAACGAAACTACTTAGAAGAAATTCAATGTATCTTGGATTTTGGAGGCTGAGAGTTCAGTAAAAACTGGAAATTAAGGTGGGTGTGAGGCTGAGAAGAAAAGAGAAGTGCTGTAATTATAAACACAGACAACTGGTAGATGGGAAATTTATGACAAACTTATCAGAGAAATGGATTCTTACCCTCACATAAACAGCTTGGGAAACTGAAAAGTTTCAATGAGACCCCACCTTAATAGTTTCATTCATAAAGGATTAAGTTTAAGGTTAAGGATTAAGATTAAAGGATTGAGTGGGGTGTGGTGGCCTAGTGGTTAAAACATTGAGATTGTTGGCCAGAAGATCAAATTTGTGACCCAGGTGCCACATAATGTGGTGAGCTCTGTTGCTCACCTCAGCTCCTGCCAACCTAGCAGTCTGAAAGCATGTAAAAATGTAAGTAGATAAACAGGTATCGCCTAAATTGGTGGGAAGGTAACAGCGTTCCATGCACCTTGTATAGTGTATAGTCACGCTGGCCACATGACCACTTTCAGATAATGCTGACTCTTCAGCGATGAAACAGCTGAAAGAGGAATTTTTTGCCTTTTTAATAAAGAACGGCTGGAAGGTTCCTATCTCAGTCCTCAGGATAGTCTCCTCTAACCCATCTTACCAGAATTCAGTCTCAGATGACTGTGCAGTCCTTTACAGATCATTAAATCTCTAAGTTCTACATTTGAAGAAGCCATTGTATGTCCACATTCAGATGAGAACATAAGGTGGGGATGGTGAACAACTGGCTTTGAAGAAAATCTCCAACAGCTCTGGGATATCGTTAAGTAACTTCATGTTATTGAAAATCCTGAACCTTAGCATCACACACCCTGTACACACCCTAAGAACACGTCTGCTCTCTAGCTGATTTTGATTATCATTCTTTGGATACATTGCATCCTGTCAAAATTATATTGCTAGGTAAATAATACTAATAATACATGGCTTTATGTCTTTCTGGCTTTAATTTATTCCTTATTTTCCATGCTAGTCAGTCTGGATACTCTTTCATTTGATGTTTGGAAGTGTATTCTCTAAGCAGCCACTTTTTCCTCCCTTCCAAAAAGCAAAGGATCAGGAGTGGTGGTAGTGGTGGTGACTCAAGCGGCACCTCCTTTCTTGCTTTCATGATTTCCTATTTTCTTGTGGTTCTTGCTTTTCCAAGCCACTGAATTAGCAACCTGTGTTTTGCTCCACTTGTTATCAGCAGTCACAGGACAGTCAATAGCAATAAACCTCATCTCCTTGATAAAAAAATAGTAGTTCCCCTATTTTATTTGTTCTCTGCAAGGATTTCCCTTGGGGAATTAAGCGGGCCATCAAATTTGTATCAGAAGTACTTTCCCCAAAACATGCTTTATTTATCCAAGTCCTCTGTGAGAAGGCAGGCACATTGCTCAATCGTATTATAATAACGAATGATCTACTTCAGAGAAGAAATCTTCTGGCCAGATGTTTTCAAACTCCGCCGCATGGAGGGCCTGTGCGGTTGTTTTGCGGGAGGCAAATGGCAGGAGATTCAGCTCTCAACTGAGTTTAACAGATTATGCCCACATTTCTTTCTCTTTGCCCTAAAAGCTAATTTCAAAAACACGTGAGAAGGACATTTCACCCGCCACTCCTTTTCTTTCAGCTACTTTTTGCTTAATACTAATGTTGATGGTGAAGACCAAAGCTCTCTTGGTGAATGGAGGGCTCCCAATATCTGTTTGTTAATGCTATTTGCATCAATAAAAAACGGTAAATGTGTCCCCTACCAGTTGTGGCTGACTCTACGGGGTGGTGCTCATTTCCGATTCTCAGCCAAGGTGGCCAGAGTTGTCTGAAGATGCTTCTGTGGTCATGTGGCTGGCATGATTGTACACCAAGATGCACGGAATGCTACTACCTTCCCACCAATTTAGGTGTTACCTATTTATCTACTTGCATTTTGCTTGCTAGGTTTACTTTTTCCCACCTATACTTTTGATTTTGAATTTTTTGTTTTTTTGAATCAGGTTCTGTCTGAATGGGAGATCACATCTCTCCAAAGTATGTTTATCTCTGCCCCTTCTAGCATTGCATAAAATGTTAAAAACAAGCTTCTTCCACTGAACTGTAGATAGCTGTGGTCTTCATCTACGGTGGGTTGATTTGTGCTGCATTTCCTTTTTATATACACTTATGGCCTTCAGATGGTAGGGGAGACAGGATTTGCAAGTATGATAAAGGGAATTATAAAATGAATGGGCTTCTGGATAATTTTTAATGAAGGGAGTTCATAGCTTGAATATGTTCATCCCTCTTGCCTTGCTTCTAATGTAGTCTACATAGGGATTGTAGGGCCCCCCTCCACTACTATGATGATTTTTAGTCTTGGATCATTGCTCTAACCCAAAACAGTAGGGAAAATTGACACAAAAGGGGACAAGTTGACTAGATTGGGAACATCAAGACCATGAACTATGAAAGACATGGATTTAACATAAGCTCTCATTCTAAGAGGAAAACAATCTGTCAACCCCAGACCAGCTTCTCTTGAGAAATTAAATCTACTTCCCCCTATGTTCCTCAGATCCAATATATTTCTTTCTATCCCATAATTTGCATGGCCTAGACATGATGCACCTACAGCCAGGATTTGAGGCAATCAAGGACCAGTCATTCAGTATCATCATGCCTTCTAAAATCTCTTGTTCATTAAGGAAATAGGTAAATATATTATTAATAATTAATAAATATGACTGCCACCATTTCATATATTTTTACACTGCCCTTCACCGATTGAACTCTGTTATGAAATTTAGGTCCTGATTCTTTGCTACAAGTAAATATTATGTTTGGATGCCTGGGTTGAGGTTAGTGGTGGATCTGCCTTGGGAATAACCACTCTCTTTAAACAGTTCCCACAAATATTGATTGAAGATACTATCTTTTGAATTGGGTCTTCTAAGGTTTGGGATAAATGTCTAGGTTTTAGGGGAAATAAAATGAGAAATGAAAAAGTTAAACCAAAAGTAGTCACACCTTTGCATGAGTCACTCCCTGGAGGCTGAAAGTTGGCTTTTGCATCTCTTTGAGCATCAGATCAAGGTTATGGGACATTTTGCTTCTAGGCAGCTTTGGGTGGATAAGCCAAAAAGAAAGAAAATGAAAGAAAGAAAGCCTGGTCTTTGATTGTAGTAGGTGGTGAAGAATTACAAGTCAGGTCAGAGTAATTTCATGCTTGTAATCTGCTCAGAGGTTTAATCTTTTGTGTCCCCAACACCACAAAAGGGGGAAGGAAAGGAAGAACAATCATATTTCTTATGTGTCAGTCCTGACCCCATTGGGTTAATACATTCCACAGACTTGTTGTTTACTTCTCATTAAGCTAAATGTTTTATGCAAATCATCTGACATAAAGCCAGACGACCAATCTAGGAAGGCTGTAATTCCATCTGATGAGTTCATTCAAATGAAATCTGTACTTAATTTCCATAATTATGCTCCCCTATTCTCATAATGTGAACTGATTGCTACAAAAATACAAAATAACCAAGATGCATTTAGATTTAAAATATGAAAATGATAAGTCCCCATGGGCACAAGAGTTATGTTTTTACAAAGTTTTTCCATGTTTTAATTCCCTTTCTTCTCCTTGCCCTCAGCGTATTATTATTATTATTATTTTATTTAAGGCCAAATTGTGCTGACTGGTGATAAAATGACCCTGATTAAGTTTTTCTTTTGACTTGGTTGGAAAAAAATTGAGGGGAAGGTACAGAAAATGTGCAACTATATTAATGGGTTTTGTTATGGTGTTTAGGAGGTGACCATCTTTACAGCCACACAGCAGAAACCAAAATCAAACTGTGCTGCCTGCTGCTGACAACCCTTAAGTAGTTTCTTAATTAGAAAATCAGCCCAATTAAGTCATCACAATATCAGTCAAAGCACTGAATAGAATGGATGCAGCTCTCTCTAGCCTGTTTCTGTAAAATTAACAAAAACTGCTGTCTCGGAGGTGAGGGGCTACATTTCCATGCCAACTGACAGTGAAATGTGGAAAGAGAGATGGACAAAGAATGTCTTTTGGACGGTGGTATTCTGTGTGCAAAAGGTCCTGGATTCAGTTCCGTGGTATCTGAATATGATCTTGAATATGATCTGAATATGATCTTGGCTAAATCTATTAAACAGTAAAACAACTGGTGATGATGATTCATTGGCAATGATGGCTCTGTGCTAAGAGGTATTATGTTTTGCCCTCAGCCGTATTATATTTTGGGTTATACCTCAGTTAAGCTATCTGCGTGAAGGGACACAGAGATAAACAACATCTACATACCATTCAAAAGAGACAGTCAAAAAGCCAAAAAGGAGACAAAAAAACCCAAAACAACTGCTCACCAGCAATCAAAACCCAGATAAGCAAAGATTAACATGAAGGTTAACACTCGGCAAACCAATCAAATCAAGCAGTAAGCAATACTTAATCAAGGAACTACCAATTCAGACAAACAAGCTAACAGTAAACAACAGTCTACAGTAATCAAGGCATCACCAAGAACCCTCCCATCAACACTGGCATGACAAGCCACTTGTATATAAACAGAGAGCAAACCCCATTCCCTTCTAGCATTGATGCCCTCGTTGGCTCATGAAACATGTGCAAGAAAACAGTCAAGATCAGAGAGCACCATGGACCTTACATTATCTGGGTAAAATTACTTTATGTTCTTAAGGAGCTGCCTGAACCTTCAATCTAGTATGAAGAACTTTCTCCTTTCAAATAATAAGACGTTCTTGTGTTGAACCTGGCTCCTGGAGACCACACAGACACATCCATGCATGCTTGAGGCACAAAGCAGTTGACATTGCCTTCGGCATCAAAATTCTGGAACATCCTTCCTAAGCAGGCTTATTCTGTGTTCTTCTTGGCATCTGTCTTAAACAGCAGTTGGTGCTTTATGATCATTTGCTTTTGACCAGTTTGGATGTTAGGTTCAGTCCTCAAAAACATACCTTCAGAGATGATACAAATATGTTATGAATATCCATGTTCCCTGAAATAAACGAGATATTGAAGAAGATATAATAACTTTCTAGCAGTTTATGCAACAGTCAACCCACCCATGCTGTCAGGAGCTCATGGTGTAGAGATGTCTGCTGTGCCTGTCATCTTCTGAAATTATGCTGCTTAGTAGAATGTTGTCACTGATGGTTTAAATCACGGCAAGTTAATCTAGATGAAAAGAGTTTTTCCTAATTCAATTAGTTTAATTCACCAGAAGCATATAAGCTCAACTGCTCACTCTGTGAGTTGAAAGAGAGTTTCAAGGTTGCTTATAGCCAGTAGATTTATTAACCTTGCATGGTTTCTTTGGAGCCTAAAGAAAATTTTGTAAGGTAACTCACATCCTGGAATTCTTTTTACCGCTGAACAATGCTCCTTTAACAGAACTAATGATATCTTTCTCTTGAATGAAGCATAATAAATAACAGGCAGTGTTAAATCAATGTTTTGCTCTAATGAAAGCAACTGGAGAAAAATGCCACTTATTTAGGAAAGGGTCAGAACAGAATTCCTTTTTTTGGTGGAGAGTTTTCTTAAAACTCACATTCTGTATTTGCACATGTGTTTCCTCTTCTCGAAAAGCATTTTTGCCCTCTGACCATGTTGATTTGAAGGCCAGGCTGGATAAACAAATATCCTAAGTCCTCTTTCAAAGAATGACAATAGCAACAACATCATGAGTAGCCCTTCTCGATCTGTGTAAATAAATCTAGACTAGGGGTGGCCAACCTTGTCAACTATGAGTTGTTTGGACTTCAACTCCCAGAATTCCTTAGCCAGCTATGTTAAAGTTGCCAAGGTTGGACACCCCTGATGTAGAAGGTGCCTGGACTGAGAAGTAAATTACTGTGCCCCAAAGAGAACAAAAACCCAGACCTCAGAAATGATCGAGATACCACAATAATTCAATACACTTCAAAAAGAAATCCATCAATGATGATTCCAAAACCGTCTTTAAGAAATTTGCTCATTTATGCTTGGCTGCCAAAGAGGGGAAAGATTCACACACTGAGCAGACTCAAGTTTTACTTCCAGGGAGACATAATTCTGGGTTTGCTGGGACCTAAGAGAAAACTTCTAGCAATGATCTCAATGGGTGAGCAAAGGTCCGCAGAGTTTTGGGATATCCTTTCCTCAACCTTTGAAAAACTGAAAAGGCATAATCAACATTTTGAAGCAAGACTTCTAAGACTGACTGTCTCCATAAGCAGTCCTGTATACAACTAGTTTTTAGCTTCACTGATGCCCATCCACTAAAAGTAAGTCTCCTTGGCTTGTAGCTGATTGGACCTGGAAATAAAGTTATTTATCCCAAAGATGGAAAATACACATCCAACACTGCATGAAGCCAGTTAATTGAAATAAGAGCATATTGCCATTTGAAAAAACAAGTAAGGTTATGGGAAGAGACAGCCACGTCTGTTCATTATTCTGCATAACGTGGATTCATGGAAATTGGGAAGAAATTAGCCAGCATTGATGCTTCCTAATACTTGCTTTAGACTTGATGCTACAGTTACCTGCTAAACCATGGAAAGTAGATTTTTCAACTTTGTTTTCTATTGCACAGCATTTTTTTTTGCTCATATGCATTCAGCTACACCAAAAGTCAATTCTTTCCTGAGATTACTCAGAGAAGTATAGTAAAACCCAAACTACCTTTCCTTTATCTTTACAAATGTGACAAGGCCAATATCATAAGCAGGGCTGGCTTGAGTAGTTGACATGAAAAGAAGCTTATTTTCTCATTTAATACACCTAAAGTCCATGCAGTAACTTGGCTGTCGTTTATCTTTCAACAGGATTTTGCCAAAGCATTCCTTAACGGAGTGCTTTAATGTGACTTCATGAGTCGCTACCAGCACATAAGTCACATGTTCCACCGCATACCCTCAACCGTTTTTCTCAAAGGCCGTCTCTGAAGCGGATTCATAAAATAAGGATTAAAAGAAAAAAGAGTTCTGCGTGTCTTTCCAAATTTTATCAGATGTATGAAGCTATTGGATGAAAATATACATCAGAAAATATAAATAATATTTATCACTGGAGGGAATTCAAGGTGCGCAGCAATAAAGGATGAAATATAACAACGCTTAGTTAACCAATATGAGCTCCAGTTGTAATGCCATTTTCTTCAGATCCAAAATCTGCATGGGATTTGACACAGATGCCGAATTCTTTACTTCACTCACGTTTTTATCTCAAAGAGCCCAGTCTTATTTCATTACAGTTAGTTGCTAATATTGCCACGGTACACATTTCTGTTCTGTCCCATTACACTTGCTTTTAAGAGATTGCCTGTGGGAAATGCCTACGTCTTGAATTAATGAGCTTCTCCAAACACAAAAAAGTAGATAAGAACTTGTAAAATACTTATAGGTCAAAACATTGCATTTCCTGCATTATCAGGAAACCCCATCTCCAGCAAAGTTAGAGGGTGATGGTCTGAAAAGAATCCAGTCATTGAAATTTCTCTGTGCTAAGACCTTTTCTCTTTCAAGTCATCTCTTCAAAGAAAACGTTGTTAGAATCTTGCTTTCTATGGCCAATGACTTGACATCTTAACTCTAGTGCATAAATCCCAAGTATATATAGTGTAGGACACAGCGTAGGACACAGTGTCACCCTTCACAGACACAGTTGCTGACGTGGACAGGATGGAGTCTGAAGGAATCAAGTCAGACAGTGGTAGATTCTAAGGACACAAGAAGAGTCTGAGATCAAGAAACACACGGTGTGACCTGAACTGTGGTCAAAGCGTAGGAGAGATTAGAAATTTGTCCTTCAGGACCCTGGTCAGCTCTGAGAAAGCCGTGATGGTTTGATCTCTTCCCTGGAAGAAAGAAGTTGTGTAGAAGGTGAAGTTTCGTTTCATATCAGGTTACGTTTCTTGAGGGTAAGAGTTGTGTATGATGTATTCATGAACACTTTGCCAAAGTATTAGGGAGTCCATCCACATTTTTTTTTCAAGCGTTAAAAAACAGAACATCCTTTTGTGGAGGATGGTCAACTTCTTCCTTGGAAGAAGAAGTTGGATTGAGTGACCTTTTAGACTCTTCCAACCATAGGATAACCTAATTATAATTTATTTTATACCCTGTACACTGAACTTGGAGCATAGCATTATTTTCTGAAGCTCAGGTAACAGCATTTTCCATCAACTGAATGGCGATGGACCTTGTGAATTTGAAACTTTTCATGAATAACTCATACCAATGAATTGTTTCATTTTTCTCTTAAGGAAGGCTCCTCTTACAACACTATTTCTAGTTTTGAAAAAAATAGTTGTATACATAGAAATTCTGAGGCCTGGTTTTGTCTGTCATTATTGAGAGCTAGAAATATTCCACTTTTTTATTGTTGAAATTGATGTCATGTTTCACTGTGTGACATTTTAGTCTGTGATTAACATATGAATATTTTGCTGCTGGGCCAGAAATGGGAATGAGTGCATAATGAAGCAGAAGAGGTTGTCTTTTTCTAATAAAGACATTCCATCCTGTTATGGAAAATTTATTACCTCAAGGAATGCAGAAATGGTGCAAGAAAAACCTTTCAGTAGAGACTGATGTCCCTTAAGAAATTCCTCAGCATTCATAGAATAGGTAGCAGTATAGAAAGAGTCATTTGATACAGGACAGGCATGGAGTGTAATCTTTCATCAGAAAACCAAGAAGGTCATCAGGAGACGTTCCCTCTGCCTTCTCAGGATCCCAAATCATCTACTTTTGCTAGTAGATACCCTTCTCATCTCTGAAAAGATATCTCTCCAGAGCAATTCCAAATTATCTACTTTCATTCCCATGTGCACAGGACAAAGGAAATAGTGGTGAGATATGCAGAAACTTCCACACCACTGATTAAATGCCAGGTTGGCCTTCTCTTATGGTGATGGTGGTATCTATTATGGTGATGGTGTCTCTGTGTGTGTGTGTCAGGATTCTGGGCCTAGAGGAGCCAGGAGGAGATAAAGCCTTTCATGTCCTATAAAAGATCTCAGTAGAAGCCAGACTAAACACTCATGATTTTTTTAAACCATGTTCCATGCTATGTCCCATGAATTGGCAGAAGCACCATTAAATTCAGTCCACAATCTTGCAGAGATAAAACCCAACTTTGGATATTCTTTGCTTCCCCTTCCAAAGTTGTCCTTCAATTTACAGTGGATCTTTGGGAGTTTGAAGGATGGCAAATAAAGAAGCCGAACTCATCCTGACTGGTACATTTTAAATGCCATTGTGTCGCTCCCCCTGCCCTGTCCTTGACATGCACTTCTGGTGTAAAATATTACCTGTTTAAATTTGTGGAGTGCTGCTGCCTTGTCCAGAGAGATCGAAGGGGAGAGGTAATAATCGGAGATCAAAAAGTCGCATTATCTCTGATTGAATTAATATATAATTAAATATAAGCTGCATTGAAGAGCATTTCTCTATAGGTGGGCTTCATCAGGCAGCAAGAACTGAGTCTTCAAAAAGAGGTCATGTGGGCAGCATGCCAACTACTGTGGAAAAAAGAAGAATGCCAGTCAGAGATAAATCAGGCAAAAAAGAAAGATTCTTTTGATATTGTTGCAAGAGCTTTCCTGCCCTGTTTACATTCCTTTAAGATGGCAGAATTTGGGAGAACTTGGGATACGATGCCTTTTAAGGAATGTGCGTTGTATTCACACCCCGAAGGGTATAAATGGCACTGCCATTATTCCCATTATGTTCAAAGAGACGAAAGTCTTTTCAGAGATTAGAGAGAATATGTTGGTTTTGCCTTTATTCCTGTCGCAAACCAGAGGAAGGGAAAACAAACCAGAACTACGTCACACGTCACGCTGACTTTGTTTTGCAAGAAGCATTTCAGGCTAGTTTTTGTCAACTACCAGTTGTGTGTGACTCTGGGAGTCCAGTGGAATTGTATATGCTCACCTCCTTCGAATTTGCAAATTAACAGCCGATAGCTCTAGGAGTGCGATCTTAGATTATCGTTGCTATTGATAAAACTCATTATCAACCTCAGGCAGTTGTTTGGGATTCTTTTTATAGCTGGTGATTCAAATCCCTTGGAGGAAAATAGACCTGACTACTAAGCATGCGCAGAATGGTTTTACAAGGTCCAGATCCTCAGGATAGCTTCCTGGAAGTCCAGAGAGAATTTACTAAGTAGAGTCACTTGCTTTGTTTCTTGGTTTTTTTTTGCTTTTCTGCTTTCTCACACCATCACCTGACATCTTCTGTCCACGTTGATTTCCTGTTATGGAACTGTAAGTCTTAATTTGGACACGTTGACCCAGCAGTTCCATACAGGCACAACAGCTTCAGGGCATATGAGAAATTCCTGCAGGCAGGAGTCCCTAAATCCAGCTTTGGATCTGAAAATTCAGAAAATATAGCGTCTTCTATAAAAAACAGACCAACCTGAATTCTAAGGACCTGTAACCTGGTGCAGAGGAAGACCAATGACTCTGCTTTGTACTTTGGGAATCCAATGCAATTTCCTGCTACTATCACCTATGATGCCAGCAGATACTCTACAAGACCATAATTCATGTAGATTCCCCCCCATCTCAATGCTTCTCTCTCCCTAGCATAAGGGCAGCGCACACAGACCCCCCCACACAGAGCCTCAGCCCTCATGTGTCTTTTGTCTTAATCCAGAGACCTCACAGAGCTGCAAATACAGAGACACTGAAGCCAGTCCAAGAGTGTGCCGTGCACATTTTCATAGGTCAGAGACGTGCCTGGAGGGTGCTTCAGAGCAATCTCTTTTGTTAGAAACCAGAACATTCTGGAAATACATGAGCGCATCTAAAATGAAGAATCCTGCTTTGCTTTGAAAGCAGAAGTATGAGAAAAGCACACTTGAAATAAAAAACGTTAACTACTCCCACATGCAGTGCTTCTCGCAGATTTAGAGGCAATGTAAAGCTCTTCCTTTTCTTTTACATAATTTCTATTTTAAACAAGAAGATAAAAACTGACAGAAATTAACTGACAGAATTTAAAGAAGAAAAAAGGAAAAGGAAAAAAAAGCAAAAAATGCAAAGAAAGAACAATCGAAAGAGAAAAGGTATAAAAAATAAGATATCCTTCACAGCGGTTATGAACCGCTCTCTTCAGTTTTTTCATTTTTATGCAAAGAATCCGTAAGCAGTTTCCAGTCGTTGATTTCGTTGTTCAGTTGCGCAGTCGTGTCCAACTCTTCGTGACCCCATGGACTGCAGCACGCCAGGCCTCCCTGTCCTGCGCTGCTTCCTGCACTCTGCCCAAATCCATGCCCATCATGTCCATGATGCCATCCAACCATCTCATCCTCTGCTGTCCCCTTCTCCTCCTGCCTTCCATCTTTCCCAGCATCAGGGTCTTCTCCAACAAGTCCTCTCTTTGTATTAGGTGGCCAAAGTACTTGAGATCCACCTTCAGCATCTGTCCCTCCAATGAGCAACCAGGGTTGCTTTCTTGTAGGATCGACTGGT
>JANHZU010002761.1:64924-81513 GCA_032468055.1 Acrochordus granulatus | reverse complement strand
ATGCAATATGTGCAATTGAAAAAAAGACGCAAGAGGACTAGATAGCAATGGATTCTGTTCGGCCAGGCAATGGACTACGATATATTTTTTAAAATAATTGAAAAGCAAGAGATATGAAATCGACACATTTCACCAGGCAACAAGATTTCAGATGAACTGAAAATGCTAGTTTTTGTTTTCATTTATGAAGTCTACGGCTTCCGTCATTTCAGAAGTGAAGAACAGGCCCTGAAAATGGTCCCTTCCAGAAATTCTACTTTCCAAATCCTTTGTGACCCCCTCCTTTCCATCTGAGTTGCTTGCTAGCAGCTGCCTATCTTTTATTTATAATTATAACTCCCAGCAATTACTTTGGCAACTTTGGATTAATTAAGGAAAAAAAGTGTTACTATTAAAGTGTTAATAGATAAGACAGTGCCTGATTCCTTTTCACTCCTCGTTTACCCTGTCAGATTGGCCCATTAAATCTTTGCATACTCTGCCTATAATTGCAAAGCTCCAATTATCATACCTTTAGCTTCAAAAGAGGTGATAAGGTTTGCCAGAATGGAAAGGTGATAAGAGATAAAAATGGAAAGTTGCCTAAGAATAACTTTTCTTAACAGCAAAATGCATAATTCTGATAAATGCACAGGAACAGATGACTAAAATTTCCTCTTCCTCAATTATCTCCATGCAAATAACCTAGATGGAAAGAGGAAACAGCACACCTTTGAGGAGATGTCAGAAAAGTATAAGCTACTCATCTGGCTGTCTGACAAAAACATGTAGTTATACTTGTGTTGATTACACTATCAATCCACACCATGAATGCAACCTTTAGAAAATGTTTGGCATTAATTGGAGTGAATGCCCTATAACTTCTAATGGATGTAGCAACTACATATATTCATAAACTCTATTGTGTTTTGGAACACAATGGAGACATTTCCCCCCTTCGCCATCAAATGGGACATATATCCTATATACTCAATGGTAAATTCAATACAGGACAACTCTAAAAAACACAAAATCTTAAGGCTAAGAGCCAATGCATCTGTACATCTCTGCTTTCCTCTTGGATTCACCACAAATGGGACCATACAAGTTTGGAATATGTGTTAGTTTGGGTATGAAGCTTCCAAAATTACTTAAAATTTCAGAAGTCCCTGAAAATGTTTTTAAACAGCTGTTACCAACAACAGTATAACAACTGTAATGCAATACATAAATGCATTCTCATTAATCCAGGTCATGTCTTGTAGCGAAATTGTAAAAATTGTTGCAAACCAAATTTAAAAAGGCAACTGGACTTTTTTATTTTTAGATGTTACAGAGAAATGTTTCAACTCCCACCCAGGAGTCTTCTTCAGCCTCTTATAAAAAGAAAATAAAACAATAAGGGATATATAAACACGTTTCTCAAGAGGGGGCAGGAAACTGTGAAATAAGATACCCTGGTTCTCATGTAACAAGCTAAAAACAGGAAAATACTTAGGACTGTGTAGAGAATGCATAACACTTTGTACAGTTCTATTGTAAAGGCAAAGATCTGAAATTAAACAAATTGATTCTTGGAAGCTGGCAGGAAGGTTGAAAATGGTGATTACATGATCCTGCAACCATCATAAATGCATGCTGGTTACCAAGAATCTGAATTTTGATCATGTAACTATAAGGATGCTATGACAGTTGTAATTATGAGGATCAGTCATAAATCATTTTTTCCCATGCCAATGTAACTTTGAATGATCCCTAAATGAATGGGTGTAAATTGAGGGGCTGTATGAATAAAACTCTCTCTCTCTGTGTATGTGTAGTTTAGTTCTTCCTTCCCCCATCACCCTATACTTCTGCATTGTTTACTTTTAATTAAGAGGAATCACTAATTTCAGCCATCATCCTTTGACTTCCTACCTTGCAACGGAGAGGAGGGAAGCATTCACAACGCTTGTGCCATATGTATAAATAATGCAGACAGTCTAAAATATCCCATCAAAGCTACAGCACAAAATCTTGGCAAGGCTTTGGAGGAAGCCTGAAATTCAATTTGTGGAAGGGAGTAAAGGTGACAGATTGTGTGTAGGGTTGGTAATTTTGAGAAATACATAGAAAGAGAGAAAGGGCAGCGTTAAGAACAGGACAGATAAAAGCTTGGCTGTTATTAAGTGGAAGTCACTGGGCTGGCAATAGAGGGTGGGCTGGGAGAGATCAGAGTGTGAATAAAAACAATATTAACCTGCTGCTATTAAGCAGGAAATGGGGGAAGGAAAGGAATTTAAGAAGAAAAGTGCCTTTCTAAGAACTCAAGAAGGCTTTATCTATCTCAGGAAACAATTAGGAGCCCAGTACAGCAAGCGTCTGTCTAGGGGGAAGCAAGCACTTTATGTTCAAATCAGGATCTTTGGGCATGGCGTATCCTTTTTGTCTTCATCTACAAACAACTGAGCTTGCCTTTCTAATGGGTCTTCAGAAGAGAAGGAAAGGTCTGTGTGCAGGAAGCCAAAAGGTCTCTTGGACAGCCTTTGGGGCAGTTGATTCTGAACCCCTATCTCCAATAGCCTTGAGATAAGTTTTAGAAAAGCCCAACTAAGACTCTTTATAAAACTAGAAAGGGCCCAAGGGATGGTGAGGTACGCGCAGGTTTGCTGAGATGCACACTTTGCGGGGCAAAAAGAAGGATGTTGGAGCTATCTTATTAGGCTTCATTTTGTCCCCTTCTCTGGGCAGAAAAGTTGGCTTTTTCCCATGATAGCTTAATGTGATGTGATGTTCATTTTTCTCCACTGTCAGAGTTACAAGAAGCTGGGGCTAGGGAAGACGCCAACAAATTTCCCCAAACTTCTTGAGAAGATAGATGTACAATATTTTGCAACGGGAAAAAAAATGCATTCAGTGCCACCACAAATTAGCTGACATAAGTCTTACAAGTTTCAGTTCGTTGCCTTGTAATATGATCAATCAACATCAATGTAGCCAAATATTCATGTTCTGGGATATAGTTGCAAATTAAGCATAGACATGGTCTTCAGAACATTTGTTGCTTTATTCAGCTGAGCTTTCAGAACCATAAAACCATAAAATCAGAGTCAATTCAAGACCTTTTGCACTCTATTAACATGGTTTCATGGGATATAGTTGACCACAATCATGTGAGGATACTCCTTTGTGTTGATTTTTTTGATAGAAAAAAGGTTGTTCACAAGGTGTAGTGAAAAACTCAAAATAATAACCCCAAGGATATGATCAAAGCTCAGTTAGTGGACTGCACGTTAAAAAAAATGGGTGAGTTCCAATTGCATTACTGTGGCAGCCATCTTGATGTTTTTGACCACGTTCTGTAGAGACCTCTGCCTGCAATGCAATCTTGATTAAAAGTGGGGATATCCACATTTTCCAGTAATATTTTAATAGTATTTTAATAATCATAGACTATGCTAATTTATTCCTCAAACAATTTACAATTAATTAAAAACAATTAAAGAAGAAGATTCTATAATGTTATTTAGGAATTCCTGAAGCTATGTGGACAAATTTAAAATTCCACCTTGTTTTTTAAAGAAGTGAAAAAAAGGGTTAATCTCTATAGAATAGTAGCATCAGGGCTGTGTTTAGAGCCACAAAAGTGTAAAATTTGCTGAGTTGCATCAGTGAGCAGCAGATTAAATATGCAATGAACTGTTATATGACATGTTAATCATATTTATATCTTTACCTTGGTGTCTCATGCATCATATACTTTTTTTTTAAAAAAAGTATTTAAATGTTTCAGTGGTTAAAATGTTTTTTTTTTAATACTTGCCTTATAAAGGGTTGACTTGAAAGCAACCAGTCCAGTGGCTTTAAAATAGTGTAGGAAAATCAGGATGATAATGAATTAGTTTAGCAAAGCTGTGTCCAACTTTGGTAACTTTAAGATGGGTGGACTTCAGCTCCCACAATTCCGCAGCAAGCATATCTGGCTGAGGAATTCTGGGAGATGAAGTCCATCCATTTTCAAGTTGACAAGGCTGGGCACCCCTGATTTAGCAGGACCAGTTAAAAATCTGGCTGCAAATTCATGCCAAATGGCATTCTCAGTCCTGAAAGCTGCTTTCTTATCTAATAAATTTTGGGCAGTGGGGTGTAATGGTTAAGGTGTCTGACTTGAAATAAGGAAACACCGTTCAAATCCCTAATGTGCTATGGGAGTCATTAGATAATTTTGAACCAATCACTACTTCTCAGCCCAACATGGTTCACGTAGCATTATTCTGAAGACACCACTAAGGAACACCATTGGATTACACTGCCTTGAGAACTCAGAGCAGAGTTTCTCAACCTGAGCAACGTTAGGATGTGTAGACTTCAACTCCCAGAATTCCCCAGCCAGTTTCTGTGCCTAACCAGGGTGGTGGGGACGGGACTAAAACTAGTCTCTTATGTTCCAATACTTCCCCTTAACCACTACCCCAAACTGGCTCATTGAGAATCAGATCAAATCAAATACACCAGATTGCTGCATTATGTGTAGCATTTTACAGCAAGAGAGCACCACAAGATTCAGGTGGTCGCATTAAGAGAACTTTTAGACCCTTCAGAAGATTGTGTTAATGGTGGCACTGAAGGTAACCATTTTGCACTTGGAAGATGAAAAGAGCCATAACCGAATAATGGACCTTCTTTGCAAAACTCATGACGCTTAAATTTGTGCCCTGTGAACACAGGTGACTTATATGAAGAAGCATCGCAGCTCCAATACGGATATGCAAATCTGCATTTGTCATCCCAGATGTTGCTGTTTACACATCTGGGGCCCATCCGTGAGTCGTTCCTCTTGCACATGTTCCCACTCCACCAGCTACTTAAAGTACCTTCTCTGCTTGTCAGAAAACAGGAGACTGTTCAGTCTTAATCACATTTTGGGAAATTTACAATGGGAACATCTGTGGGCAGTCATTATGGAGATGGTGCTCATTCGGAGGTGGCACTGGTTATGCGCTCCCTCCTCCTCGCCATAATGCAGAACTGCATTATTTCTGTGGATGAGAATGCAAGAAAGTAAACTGCGATGCCAAGCATCAAACAACTGGTGCAGACCAGCTGGATGGGGAATCCTAGTTATTTATTTCTTATTAGATTTCTATGCCCCCGAAATCCGGAGACTCCTGGCGGCTAACAAAAGACAAAAGCAACCATTAAAAACTAGTTATAAAATATAGGGAGTTGGAATTGCCTGAATTTTGGACAAAAGACAACAAGAAAGAGAAAAAACAGCAGAGTGTGGCATCTCTAATTTTTTTTCCAGTTTGCAGTGGCCATATGAGGTCCTTTATGTTTCTCCAACCAACTTTGCTAGAATTGTTGGGATATGTCTCTATGGAGCTGCCCTCGAAAATCCCTGAGAAGCTTCAAGAGGTTCCCATGGCAAAAGCTTGTGTAGGTTCTTTCATGTAGCATCTCTACTACCTGAGCTACGCTGGCTATTATTTTCCTCCTGCGTGCAGATGAAGGTGCAGTTTTGCCATCTTCGAAGGGCTATGTGACTTAGGATCTGGATATCTATGGGACTGCATTCTCCTAGTGGTTTTAGCTCATCCAGTGAGAGGGGACAGTGGGCTTCTTCTGGGCTCCTTTTTTTAAGGAATGCCCTGTTCTGGGATCATGGCGTAATGATATATGGGAAAGACCTTGGGAGAGAAGCGGGAGAGTTGCAGCCTAGGCAACCATCATGCAAAAGGTATGATCATGCTCACAGAAGGAAAGGAGATGTGAGAAGCACTTCAGAAGGGACCCCCCCTTTACTTTTTGAAGGAAAGTAAAAGTAAAGGAGGGGGCAAAACGCTTTCAGACTTGCAAAATTCTGTACTCTTGCCATACAATAAATGTAGCGTCCATATGTTAGTACTCACTGTTTGTGCTTCTTGTCTGGACTACCTTGAAAGTCTGACACATGGGGGAAAACTTCACAGTTCCATTCTCCTTTGTCCTCCTTCCTGGAAGGATTTTCTTCCAAAATTAGACTAGATCCCACCGATCTGGGGTTTTGGAAAGTTATCAAATCCAGGCTCTTTCAAGAATAGCCTTGGGAGTAGATTTGGAATAAGGAGACCCTTTTTCTTTTAAAAAATGTATCTTTAACAAGACTGAGACAATTTATGGAGATTCAAAGATGTTTGGCCAACGTTGTGTTTGGCTTTACGTCTGAACAAAGGTTGTAAGACAAGGGAATGGTGTGCATGTAGTCACCATGCAGATTCTGGCAAAGGAGTGCTTCAAGATGGCAGATATTTCAATGGCAGGAATTGATAACTTTCTCGTCGAGCAGGCTGCAAGACAATAAAAAGGACTGGAGATGTTTAGATGGGGATTAACCTGTGTCCTCAGGGTCACCTGGATGCACATGCATAGAGTGTGGCAAATGTCTTGGGAGGTGTGAAAAAGCTGCCTTAGAAACGGGAGATAAGTGGGGTCTAATTTTTGCTAATCGGTCAGTGATCCACAACTCTTTATGCTTCATTTCTGAAGCCATTTTTTCCCCAAGGGTATTTCTACCCGAGGAAAAAAAGGATATTTCCACTTTTTCTGTGACTAACTTTTAAAAAGGCCTTTGAAGTGACCTCATCAAAAGCTTCTTGAAAGCTTTGTGTCTTTTCTATCACTTGGCTCAGCCTTATCCCTAGGATTTGGCACGCTCTACTCTTTGAAGCCGTCAAAACCATAGCTTACTTTTTCTGTTCTTTTTCCCTTAAATATTTTTGTGTTTGGGTGTGTATAGCTATAAAAGGAATGTGGTGCAATTGCTCAATAAACCTCAGCATTGTGGATGATACTTGTGGTTTACTGAGGAAGAAAAAAAGTAAAATAAAACGGTGTCATTCCCCTCTTTTACCAAATGTCTCACCATTTTTTTTTTCACCACGATGGTTACCTTTGTAAATGTCAAGGTCAACCTTGACTTGATCTGATAAAAATTCTACGAGAGCCTCTTCCTTGAGACTTAAATATCCCAAATCCAGGCCTTTGGAGTGTTTTCTTCCTGAGACGAGAAACCTTGAGCTGGCAGATAAAGATCTTACTCTTCCTACCATGACTTTTGCAAAAAAAGCAAATGCGGCGAGCACATGGGAATTGAATTCTTCAGTGGAACGACATGCAGAGACATTTTCCTTCAGCAGTTCCTGGGATGCTGTATTTATATCACCATAACAAGACCAGTTGATGGCAAGTTATGAGGAGCTCTCTGTGGATTCACTAATGAAAACATTGGCCTTCTCTGATGATTTTGAAGAGATGGAGTAGAAGAACCAGCACATTCTCTGCTTCTGTAAGATACCCAAAGGACTGTTTGTAAGTTGCCCAAGAATCAAATTGTACATCAGGGATTAGAAAAACAGAAGCTTTCCAAATGATCATGAAACACTAATTCCAGCAGCTCAGCCAAAATGAGCAATGGTGAGGGATGACATACTGTGTGTGCTATGGGTGATCCTGATGAACATCAGCGAGGGGCTAAAGAGGGGCAGATGACAACCTGTGAGTGACAACAGCATCACACAGATGCTTTGACTTCTACACAAGCATCAGAAGTCAGGATGCAAGTCTGTAATGGCAGAGTTTACATGATAATGCAATCACACAAGCATCCTTATCCTGGTGTTGCTGCAGTGTCGCTGTTCATGTTGCTGAAAAGTGTTAATTCTGCTTTAAAGGGTCCCAGACTTAAAATTTAGAATTAGAAGAGGTTGCTGGGACCATCAAGTCTGAATTAAAGCATCTCTAACCATTCATAGCTCTTTTAAAAAGTCTAATAAATTATATGTTGCCAATTTGCAGACAAGAGGAACATTTACGAGACTTGTTTGCCTATCCTGCATTTGTTAGCATAAAAAAGTCCATCAGTTACTCTTGAAAGCTCTGGCAGATCTTGCTGGTGGCTGCACATTTTTTGAAACAATCAGACCTACAGTTGGGCTGGTCCCTGGTTTATCTCCACCACTGCTTTATGTGACAAGAGCTGTCACTTTTTCCAGCATTGTCTTGAAAGTTCCTTGATTCATAATGCCAACTATTGTTAGATAACTGTTGGGGTTTCTTGTGGTATAGGAACTTCCTATAACATAATACCATTCAGCAGCATGATGTGGGAGAAGAAAGAGCAGAGCTAGAAGTGAAGAGTGGAATCAGTTTGCAATCAATATTCATGCACAAATGCCAAAGGTCCAACCTTTGTGAAGACTGCGAGCCTTATCTGGGGAATCCAGACGTGGGGCTGGAGGTTGGAGAATTCTTGTGACCTTGTAGCTTCAATAAACCTTTAGATTAGAACTGAACTGTCTGAGGGTGCTTCTTTGAGCCTAACACACATGTTCATTTCACACTGATTAGCTTCTGAAAAGGACTGTGGCCTGATGCAAATGGCCCTCGCTTTTGTTTGGTGGCACATCTTTCATTTTCATTCAAGCAGAAAGGCTGCCTTTGTCTCGCGCTCTGTGGATCATTTGACTCAAACTCCAAGAGAAGCAGAAGTTACTGAGCTAGCTGGCTCAGGGCATCTGTCTTCAGGAGAAAGAGGGATTTCCAAGTTGCATGCTGAGAGATAGTTTATTTTTCCATTCAGCTGTAATGCTCCATGTCCTGACCTATTGAGGTTTTGAAGAGGGCTTGGGGGGCCTTTACTGCCACATTATTACTGTGGTAGCTGCTGTTTTGCAGCAAATGGCAGTTCTGTGCAGAAGCAGTTGGCTTCTGATAGGAACTTTACCATATGTTGTCAGCAGTGAGCATGAAATTGTTCTGAAGCAATCTTTGTCTGAAGTATTTTACTCCACCTTTGGCCAATCTATGGCTTAATATGTCATCCAATAAAATCAAGGAGATTCAGGACAGACACAATACATCCATGGAATCCTCCATCCCAAAATGTGGGAATGTCCACCGATTTAGAAATAGACTTGAGAGGAAGAAACATGGAGGTGAGTCTATCTGTGGCCCATGAACAGAAGAAGTCATTGGTGAATGATAGTTTCTGAGGAAGAAGAAAAAGAGAAAGCAATGTCGTTTATATCTTCCTGAACTTCCCAAAGGGAAATGAATATTGAGTGATATAATGTATTTTGGAACATCTGGACTGTGTAAACACAAGTAAATAACAAACGCCTCCTTCACCTTGTTGCTGGTAAGTTAGAGAACATTAGACTCCAACATCTAATCTCAGACATATTGCCATGATAGTCAAATCCTCCTTTTTATCATGTGAATTACCATGCTTGACATATCACTGCAAACCTGGAAGCAAATATATTAGTAGCAAGATGGCATGCTTGGGAATTTCAGTGGAACACATCCATATATCTTGAAACATCTGGCATCTTCCAGTGATAGCATGGAGGCATTTTTGGGAGGGGGCAAATGGTAAATTTTCTCCGAGAGTGTCTCTGTAAATGCTCCTTCAGTTCTGCATGCTCCTGTGAGTGCAGACAAAGGACAGACATGTTCCCTGAGGAATGAAAAAGCCTGCTGTGTGTTAATTAATTTGTCACAGATAGAGATTCCATTCTGCTGGAGCTAAGCATCAGCCAATTTATTTAGATATCATAAAACATATTCAGGTTTTTCTCCTCCTGAATCTTCATTAAAGTGCAGTCTGGGAATATTGTGAATTTTAATGGGAAATCGATTGTTGGAATTTTGGAATTGGCCTACAGAGAATTCACAACATGTTTTGAAGGAAAGAAATGGGCGTAAAGTACAGAATCAGGTCTGTGGATTAGAATGCAGAGGAAATTATTAAATGCTGGGTGGTATTCCGATGATTTATACCTAAGAAATGTAAGTTATCAAATCAGCCAACCTTAGCTTGTGTCCTGGCCTTGTAAAATAAATAGCTCTGGGGATGGGTCACCATTATTTTCCATCAGTCTTCAGAAACTTGCAGAAGGTATATATGAAACGTCCTATGGTAGAGTTAGCTATTTCTACACTTTGCCAAACTTTGCAAATAGAATTCTTTTTTTGAAATGAGGGCCTTTCCTCTTAGATAATCCATGCTAATTTATTTGCTTATTGGTGTTCTGATAATATTGCCAATAACTTAATTTGCTAATGGTGGGTTCACCAATCTTCTCTAATTTGTCTTGCAAAGTTAGTTCAGCTTCAAAGATGGTTCCTTTGTTTTTTTTCCTTTTTAATCCAATCTGTTCCCCACCCACATTAATTTAGTGTTTTCCAGAAGGAAGAGCAATGAAATGTGTGAGGTTTTTTTAATTATTATATTAAGCATGTTTCAGAGTTTACAGCAATCTCAGGTTCCCTGTGGTTTACCACATCAAGTGAAACATCAGTTTCAGAGCTTCCAGCTGAGCTTCTGAGTAGTGGTGCCAAGTCCTTCTCCAAACCAAACCAAGTTCTTTGCAGGACTAATGTATTGCCTGCAGTGCAGAGCTGTTGGGTGTAAGAGTTGGATCTGTTTTCAGAAATTAACATTATTTAGCTTTCCTCATAAAAAAGCCCCTTCACTTATGTTGTGATAATATATCAAGGGCTTTGCATTCGCTCTGGCCAAATTCACCTATATGATTTGATGATAAAATCTATTGAGTAAAATTATAAGAAAAAAATAATTAGGAAATATAATACATAATGAGCTCAGTTAACATGGCAAAGGATAGTTAATGAGCTGCACATAAGCGCTGGAATTCATCTAAAAATGCTTAAGGCTTATTCTGTTTGCTTCTGATAAGCTTCAGAAGGTATGCAAGTTTGCAGAAGTTTATGTAAACACACCCAAAGTCCTAGATGAATAAAGATTGCATGAAAGATCTCCAACTTGTTTCAAACCATTCTAGAAATGTATCTAGAAGAAGTATTTAGTAGTTATATTGACATGGGAGAAGGAAGGGCAGGGCCAAGTGTTAAGAGGGGATCAGGCTTGAGTTGCTATGCATGGACAAATGCTGAAGGCCCAAACTTTTGTGAGGACCTGTTACTCTTATCTTGGGAGTGCAGGTCCTTGGAGGGCAGTTGGAGAAATTCTTGTGCCCTTGTCTGTGAAGATACTTGTCTGTGAAGACCTTGTCTGTGAAGACCTTGTCATACTTGTCTGTGAAGACCCTTGTCTGTGAAGACCTTGTCTTGTGCCCTTGTAGCATTAATAAATCTGTTAGCTGGAATTGCACGGACATGTCTAACAGTTGGTAAGTATAGTCTTAAAGAAGTATTTGGAAAACAGAAGCATCTATGTTTCTGTTTCTCTTCCTCCTCCATCATTCAGGAGCTCAAGCACTTCATCGTTTTTCCCCAGGTGAACAACACTATAAAATAAATTGGGTTGAGAGAGAATATCAGCCTAAAATCACATTTTGTGGCTGATTGTGGACCAGTTATTCCAACATTTTACTTGTTACACCATGCTGGCTGTCCATTTGATACTGTTGAGACTTCAGTGCTGTGAGTGATGCTGTGCGGGTAACTGCAACACTCAGGAGAGAATTGTTCTGATTTACAAAGGTTCGTGAAGGTTGTTAATTGTGCCACATAGCCTAGTTGGAGAATGACCAAGCATGCATGACTTTGTGAAAGTAATGATCAGCTGTGGCGGAGAGATTAGAAAAAAGTTGCAACCCTGTGGATGACTGATCAATCAATCAGTCAGGCATCCATCAGATACATGGGCTCAAAACTCAGGACTAATTAATGATGTTGAGGTTGTTCTATCTATCTATCTATCTACCTACCTATCTATCTATCTATCTATCTATCTATCAATCTATCTATCTATCTATCTATCTATCTATCTATCTATCTATCATCTATCTATCGCTCTGGGCAGCTTACAAACAACAGAAATAAAACATTAAAACAAAATAGTAACATAAAACAGAATTAAAAAATGGAAAGGTGGGGAGCAAGGCACACATGGGGGGGAGTGCAATCAACTTATCTAATTCATTGTATTACTAATTAATAAACTGTATAATCTATAATACATTTATTGGGCACATTCAGAAAAGATCGATGTAGGGTGAATGATGCCGATATATTCTTTAGCCCAGCAAACGCTTAGCTGTTTCGTGACAAGTTCTATTCATGCTATTAAAAACATAATAAATAAATGTAGCCATCCCTCAGTTAACCTTCATAACTTTGCATATTGCAAAGTTCAGTCTATTCCAATCATTTGAATTCAGCTCTGGGTCAAATGATTATTTGCCTTTCCATCCAAAGGACTTCTGCTGGAGTAGCCTAGCTTGGCCTCCTCTGCCTTCACCTACAGGATGACCTTCTACCATCTGAAGTCCCTCAGATAAAAATCTTCTTCTTCAGCTCCTAGAATTTCCAAGAGATGTGGTTCAGGTTATTCAAAGGGCATCAGGTTGGGGAATGCTGCTCTGTGGGGCTTCTATTTCAGGATAATAACTATTTTTCATGGCACAATGAAAAAAAGTATATATTTTTTGTGTTCAGAAGCCTTATTAATTCTGTAAAACTGAGTTTCCTCTTTTTTTCTCCCGTAATCAATCAATCAATTAACGAGTCAGTTAAAGCACCAAAGGTACAGTACTTTACTTGAAAAATCAATGCAATTCACAGCTTAAGGAAATGGAGGAAAATGGGCAAAAATGTCCCGAACTGAATGTGCCAACTGAGTGTTGCTACACAGTGTTAATAAGCATCCATTGAAAACCACTGTAATAAAATTAAGATGTTTTATCTCCTGGACGAATCCTTGCTCTGCATTTCTTAAATATGCACAACTTCGTCTGCATTTGTACTCCAAAATCCTGTCTTGTGAATATAAGCTTTAGAAGTAATCCATAGGCTTTAGTTTTATTTTATTTTTTTTAAAAGGACTGTGTAACTTTTGGGCAAAGCATTTTTTTCAAATTTGTTAAGCATACACACTGGATTATATCCCTTTTCCATAAGTCAGCAGTCAATGAAAACATTTGCATTTGAAAACACGCCTACGAAAGAGAAGGTAGTTTGCAAATTAAACATTGATTTGCAATGCTTCCCCAGCGTGACAGTCACCACCATCCTGCCCCCTATCCCAGTTTAGCCTGCAAGAAATTGGCAGCCAATCTCCCTTTCAGGATGGATGAATCTTTAAGTGTGAAATCTTAAGGGCATCATCAATAGGCAGATTCAGATCTCAGTAGCCTTCAGTTCAAATGCTCTTGGGTTTTTATGTGGGGTAGAGAAAATCACTGGAAATATTAACTTTTAGGGAATTTGATGCCAATGTGAAAATATTTTTGTTAAAAATAAATTAACCAGCAATTAGAAGAGTTACATTTCTTTTGGTATGAAGTTGCAAGCAAAATCATGTCTTATGGAGAAGGGTTCATTTTGTTTGAGGCTCTTGTAAGAAGAGCATATCCTGGGGTTTCTCTGTTGTGAAAATTTGGGGATTTATTTAATTTTCTTCATATATGCTTCATTTCTTTCTTTGGGATGCATATTCTGACTTTCTGCCCAAATGGAATAGCTACAGAATTAGATATATCGCAATTCAAGACAGTGAAATCATGAAAACATACCAGTAGAGTGAAAGCAAAAACATCAACATAATGAAATATTAATGTAACTATTTCAAAAGACATAATAGTTATTTATTGCTCATTATAAGCCTTTCTCCATACCCTTCAATGTCTGTCAAATCTACTGATAAAACTACAATTTGATTACATATTTTTTAAAATGAAAGAATATGTGGTGTGTGTTGATGTGTCTTACTTTTTAATTATTATTTTAATTGGAATTTTAAAATACAATAAAAATATGAAAATTCAAAAGAAAAATAAGAAAAAGAAAAGAAAATATAGACTGTGGAGTCCTTGGTGCTCTCTGAGCTTGGTTGTTTTCTTGCTAGGTAGCCTCATCAGTGTTAGCATAATGTAATGAGTGACAAAGAGAATTCAAGATGACTAAAGCAGGAAGGAAGAGAGAGAAAAAAGGGGTAGGTCATATTTTAATGCCAGCTTGGCACTTTGATAGCTACCCACGAAAGGGTCTCCTCTCTCAAAATCTTGACCATGAAGAATTTCATTTGATTGTCATTTTGAAACCATTTAATCTTTTCCACTTGGGGCTTCTCTATGAATCAGATCACAATTGATCTTTGTATTGTGTCCTCCTCTGGTTACTAAGTGCAGTTCAGTTTGCCAAACAGTGCATATGAATGTGAATATTGAAGACAGTTGCATACAAATATAGATTTTTTTTTTAATCTAATAGAAAGATAGGTAAAGGTTTCCCTAGCGGTTGTGGCCAACTCTAGGGGACTCAATTTCACAGCTGAAGAGCCGGCATGTCCAAAGACATTCTGTGGTCAAGTGACTGGCATGATATACACCAAGGAACGCTGTTACCTTCCCACTTGCATTTTTACATGCTTTTGAATTGCTAGGTTGGCAGGAGCGAAGCAGACAACAGGAGCTCACCCCATTACATGGCAGCTCTTGGGTCTTGAACTTGAGCTGCTGACTTTTTGTCTGGCAAGCCCAGTGTCTAACCGCTCATGCCACCCTGCGCCCAAAGATGGTAGCATATAATTGATAAGCCGAACTATGACTAGGAATGTTCAGAGCTGAAACAGACCAAAGTGAGATGTAGTTGTACATTTCAGCTCTCCTAATAGTCCAAAGAACTAGCTTTATGTTGAAGAGCCAAAGTGACATATGTCCTGGGTTGGTGGTGGACATCCATGAAAACATTGTGATTATATGAAGGATGAAATGTGGCATCCTCATGAAGGAGAATCTCAAGGAGTTAGGACTTGTTGGATTAGGAATAATGGTTGGTAATCTTGATCTTAGACTAGTCTTCCCAAATCTAAGTGTCCTTCAGAGGTGTGGACAGATAGCTGGGTAGCATGGCTGTTGCTGAGAATCTTTGGAGCTGAAGCCCATGTTTTGGAGGATGTATTATTCTGCCACAGCTATGTCAGAAAGAGTTCCTAATTTTTCTTGCCTCTCAGTATTTTGTTGTTATTGTTCTGCACTGAATTCATTTCTGTAGGATTAATATTTTCCCAAGCGTTATCAAAATGCCACTGCTGATTAAACTCTCTTTCCACAAATCAGAAATTGATGTGAATTAGATGTCCTGTTCCTGTCTTTACTGTAATGAGCAAGATCACATCACAGTAAGAAGACAATCTTGCCACATAGCACATGGCATTGAGATCGTTCCTTTTAATTCTGTTATTACCACCGGGGAGTCTGTTTTCATGCCGAATTTGGCAATCAAAGACTTGTCAACCTGGCATATTGCTGTGATTTTTGTCAACCTTAATGCACAGTAATGCCAATTTTCATGGTATGACCCTGAAATGCATTTTGAGTGGTCTGGCATTGCTTTCATTCTTTCAAAAAACCTATTTCTAGGGTCTGAGAAGAAGACATTTCTAATGGAAGGCAACATTCTTTAACCAAACTTTAAAAAGATGGCCCCTAAAGAAAACCCCTCTGTAAATTATTTAGTGCAAATATGGTAATAACAGTAAGAACAACAGCAATATAATTTCTATTTAATCATCTAATTCTTGCATTGCTCCACAGGCCATATTTTCTTCTGTCCAATACGTAGGTTTTCATTAAAAAGCTTTTCTGGGTATGACATATGCTAACTCTTGTAATTTCTTTCTGAAAGTTTTTTTTTTCATGCTAAAGCAAAAATGAAAAATAGCGTTTTTTCCCATGATATTTTGCCACCAGCGTTGCGAGTTAATTGTGTTGAGGGAACTGTAGTTCCTTAAAAATATTAATCACACACAGAAGCACTAGACGTACATTGCTCACATAGCTGTCATTCATTGCTGCATTTATATGATTGGATTAAGGAAAAGAAAGATGACCATGGTAGATCCCAATGGACCATCAGTTCACCTAATGCGAGGTAGAACCCTACATTAAAAAATCCAATTGAAGGCATTGAGCTACAATTGGATGAGCAGCTGTGTTAAACTTCAGTGAATCAGGAATTAGCATTGATTCAATTATTGTTGTAGCTGGAATGATAACAAAAGACTTGGTGGGAAACATCTGGAGATGTTCCATTCTCCATATTTGCATGATGCTGCTGCCCTTGGAGATACCTTTATAGCAGCATTTCTTAAACTTTTTTTTCTCGAGACCCCTTCCCACTTTTAAAAATTATGGAGGACCCCAAAAGAACTTTTGTTTGTATGGGATATATTGACGGATATTTACCATGTTAAAAATTAAGCCTGAAGCATTCACTGCTGCTATGGCTTCTCACCATTGTTTGATGGAATTATTATAATTTATTATTATGTATTATTTTTCAACCCTGGCTGGAAAATAATTTTGATTTTGAAGATCTCTGAGAGGGCCTTGGGTCCCATCCTAGGAGCATACTTCAAACAATATTACTTTTAGGAGATTATTTGTGTTGCAATTTTGTTTATTCTATTTTGCAAATTTTTCAGTAAGTCTGGAGTTTACTTTTCCACGTTCTACTGATTCGTTTATGAAATTGTTGTTGTTCAGTCGCACAGTCGTGTCCGACTCTTCGCGACCCCATGGACTACATTACTCCAGGCCCCCCTATCTTGCACTGCCTCCCGGAGTCTTCCCAAGCTCACACCCATCACACTGACTATGCTA
>JANHZU010002761.1:44582-57551 GCA_032468055.1 Acrochordus granulatus | reverse complement strand
GCAAGGCTACTTTATTCTAAATGACCCAGTAGAAGTGATCTCTGTGGTCATGCTCTAAGAAGTTCTTCCATATTTCAGTGTAAATTATTTCAGGGTAAAAACACTGGATATTCAGGTAAATATGGAATGTTAATAAGTGTAGTACTGAACAAATAGGATTTACTTCCCCTAGAAGAGGCATGTTTTCCAGCCAGGTGGTGCAAGAATCAATTTCTCTTGCCTTATCCTTTATCTGCAGGAGTTCTGATTCCCCTTATTACTGTTCTTATCATTTCTTTCTGGGTTCTGTTTCTTACGCCTGATTATCTTGTACATATTTTATCCCTTTTTCTACTGACTACTTAGGGAAAGTAGCAAGGGAGACATTTCAATGCAGCTTATTTATTTATTTGCAATGCTTATGGTGGCTTCTGCCATGTTTACTAGGCCCCTGAGACCTGAATCTGATTGACAGCAAGAAATTATGTCTCTCATTCCAAAATAAGTGTGAGGAGGAAAAAAAAAAATCACCGCACAGCATCCATCATGAAATGCTGAGCTTTGATTCCTTGCTGCATTTAGCTTTTTAAAAATTCATTGCCCTTTTATGGCCTAAAGAGAGAAAAAAATTGAATCATGTGAGATGTCAGGATAGATTGGGGTGTTTCTTCTTGTAACCTACCATACGAGCTCCCTAATAGCAAAATTTCCCACTGCAGTAAGGCCTGTAGCAGCAGCACCGAGAGAGCCTCGTGAGAGTCTAAATAATAAAACAGAGCTTTGATGTAACATGAACTGTGCTAGACATGGAGAATCTTCTTTTGCTCTAATTAGTGGGACTCTTCAAGAAAAAAAGAAGGAAAATGTTGATTTTCATCCAGCTTATGACACAGAGAGAAAGGCACCACTTACCATAACAGCAGGAACTATATCCGTGTTCGATGTCTGCCGCACAGACTTCTCTAGTAAGCCAAGAGCTCAACCCTTGAAGTATAGAAGATGAGGAAAAATTAATTAGAAATGCAAGCTGCATCATATAAATGCATCATATATTTCTGGGAAGGAAGGAATAATTTTTTTTTTGCAAGTGCTAGGAAGTCTACCCTGACTGTAGATATGTAACTAATCGAGAAGTCAACTTTCGGTTGCTTGAATTTTGACTCATATCTGCAACTGAAATTGCATTCAAGATGGGTGGATCTATGGGTTTGTTGATGGTTGTTCATTGACGCAGTGTGCATCTGCTGTAAAAAGGCCAACAGTGTGTCAGAGATAATAAAAAAGGGTATTGAAAATACAGATGCTGATATCATAATGCTCTCGCATAAATCAATGGTGCAATCACATCTAGAACATTGTGTGCAGTTCTGGTAGCTGGACCTCAAAAAGTCTTCAGTGGAGCCAAACAAGGTTTAGAAGAGAAAGACTAAGTTGATGAAGAGGTTGGAGCAGCTTCCCTATGAGGAAAGGTTGTGATATTTGGGACTTTTTAGTGTAGAAAGAAGGTGAAGTTGATGGGACATATTGAAATGTACACAATTATGCATGGTGTGCATAAGGGGAAACTGTTCTCTCCTACAAATACCAGAAGTCATCCATGAAAGTAACTCCTGAAAGAATGTCATAAATTTCAGAAATATTCTTTCCCTCCCTTTCTATTAACTTATTTCATGGTCACTGTCATGTTTTTCTTTTTTTTAATTATACCCCATTTGGTGGACTCAGGTCACAAAAGAGCCAACAACCACACAGGTCCCTACACAACACACATGAGCACTCACATACAATTACTTACTATTCACTCTTCTGCACAGCTTCTATTACTACTCCTTGTGAATGCTGCTAGAGAAAAACACCCCTTTCTGGCTGCTTTACTTCCCCATGCACAAACACACACCCTCAGCTGCTACATAGCACAGCTTTTATAGTAAATTTACCCAGCTGATGCTTAAAGAGAAGGGAAAAATGCGGCACAGATGCTGACAATCTCAGGCCAGCCTGCTGTCTCATGGTCACACAATTAAGAAAAGAAGTCAGTAAATATATTAAAGAACACCTTTGGACTAAATCATTTTGGCTTGGAAGCCAAGGAAGCCCAGCTCCTGCCAACCTAGCAGTTCAAAAGCAGTTAAAAATGCAAAGAGATAAATAGGTACCATTCATGAGTGTGAATGTTTGTGATCCCCGACAGGGAAAGTGGGATCTGCAGATTCCAGTGGGATTCCAGTTCATATGTTGGAAATGGGTCTTCCAAAAATGGACTTTATTGCTTAGGAATGTGGACTCTTGCCCCAACCTTGTTTGTTAGCATAATCAGGGTGTGCAAAACATTTCCAAAGGCATGCCTTGTTCTAACTCCAAGGTTAAAACAGACTCTGACTTTGGAATTGGTTTACTGGAAGAATCTCAATTATTCTGTTCCCATCTTCCACTTGAAACAGACTGTTTTAACCTCATGTGAACGTACTGACTATGAATATGTGGGAAGGGCCTTAATAATACTGAGATTTATCTTGCCTTTATCCTGTACAAAAGAATGGAAGCTCCTTTTGATAGTCTTCCAGTTAAACTGAAGTGTGAGAGTTTCACAACTCCCACTGTTTTTAAAAAATGAATGGAGTTAAATTGGTATACAATAATTAGGATATTGGATAATATCCTCAAGAAGCCAACATGGAAGGTTGCCTTGTGTTAAATCAGACCTCAGATATATCTATTTGTACACTATCCACACCAACTAGGGGTTCTTCTGGAGTCAAAATCAGATTTTCTCAATCTAGCTTTGGGAATGTCGACAGATGAGCTTAGAACTCTTTTGAGTGCAAAGCTTGTCCTCCAGTATTTGCCTGGACCCACAGCAGTGTCATCTTCTGGCGCTATAGAAGACCATCATGATTAATCTACTAGATTGGATAAAAAGTTGAGTTCCTTTTTCTTTTACCCTGATTCGTGAGCAACTGGTACATGCTGGGATGCTTCAGGCTTTTCATGAGTGTCCTGGGAAATGTTCCATATGTGCAATAAAATGTCAGGGCTTATAGTATTCTATGATGGGCAGATGTGGTGGCTCAGGGCCTTTGTTCATATATTAACAGGCATGCCCCGCAGATTCCTAGGGATGCACATCACAGCCTTCTTTCTGAGCTCAGAAGACAGTGCATCTATGAATCTTTGTGAAAACGAAGCAGATTTAATCCTCCATGACCACAGAAGTTAGGATCAGCAATAAAGGTGTAAGTTGTAGCCATGGACGTTGCATTTAAATATAAGGAAAAATCTTTCTGTTGGGAAGATCTGCACAACAGTAGAGCACTTGTTGGATGTGGTGGGATCTCCATCTCTGCAGGTTTTTAAGAGGAGGAGGGATGACCACCTCCAAAGTAGAGTTTAATTGCTGTTCCTGCCGATTGGAGAGAGTTGGTTTAGATGATTCCTTCAGTGCTTAGGACTTGGTAACTCCATTGTTGCTAAACTATTTGGTCAAGAGTTTATAGTTTCCCTTCCTGGTCTATTTCTGGCAGAAAAATCTAAGGGTACATTTGAAATGAAATAATCTGAAATGAAATAACCTAAAAAGAAAAGAAAAGAAAAAGAATGGTTTAGATAGAACAAGTTATCCACTCTCTCTGACATCACCCTCATTCAGCATGATTATAAACCTACACACACACACAAATACACACCCTTTCTAATTGTCTCTGATTAATTTGAATGTTCAAAGGAGAACTGAATATCTCTTTTAACCAAACACGGTTTTGAGAGTCTATAAAAACTTGTTGGCGATAATTGGGAAGTTCAGGTGACATTGTTTTGCACTGAATTTTGTTAAACAGTGAACAAGATGAAAGGCACACAAGGAAAGCATAAAGCATCCCCCAAAGCCTGATTTTTTTTCTGCTTATGGCTATTACAGCAAATGATAAATTTTGATAAATTGTTCCCAGCATCATTTTTCTGATTAATGTAATAGTAATTATATTGTGTTTGTGGGTTTTTTTTTTTTAAAAAAAACCCTTTGGAGATGAAATGATTTATTAGCTGTTCTTATCATCTGCTTAAAAACGAAAATGATTAATTTTTGTGCTTTTCTCTAACTGCAGACATTTTGCAAACATATCTTGATTGCTGGTGAATGAAATAACAGTTCATTCCAAGAGCTCATTTAAAGGGGTTCAGGTGCTATTAAAAAAAATCAGATGTAACAAATGCTGCAGTCTAAATAAAAGCAATTGTGATGGTTTTTATTTTTTTCTGCCATTATAAGAATCATTATAAGAATATTTTGTCATTTGGGTGGAAAAAGATTATGGTGAACTCAAATATGTGTTCTTCCTGATGCTTAGGGCTATAGAATATACTGTTACTGAAAAATGTGATTCCTACTTTTAAGATCTTCTTCATCCCTCATTTTTGACAATGGTGGATGGTGAATAAGTGACCTGCCCCAAGATCTGAGTATATGAGAAAATGTGGATTTAAATTACGTAGGTCACATATATAATTTGGAAAATGACAAGCAGAAGATTTGAGATGATTCCCATGGGTAGATGCAATTCTCCTTCATTAGATTATAGCAAAGGGACCAAGGAAAACTATCTGTTAATTTCACTCTAAGATTCAAAATGATGGTTCCTACTTAGTAAAAATTGCAAAGGTTTTTGCAAAGTTTCTTAAAAAGGCAACTTTAATTACAAGCTACTATTGGAGACATTTCGCCTTCTATCTGGAAGACTTTTTCAATCCATCTAAAAATGAAAAAGAATGGTCAGGAAATATGTACATTTCTAAAAATGTAGGGATGGGGGAAGATGAGAAAACATAGCAAGCAACAAAGTTTAAAAAACAAGATGCCTGTTTTTTTTAAACTTTGTTGCGATGCAATTACCCTGGATGAGTGAGAGTCTTCACAGACAAAAACATAGCAAGGTTACACACAGCCAGTTTAAAGGTTCCTAATGTTTTGCAAATCCTTCAGAGGTCACCCCTTGGGATGCTTTGTAGAGATGTTAGCTACGCACAATATTTTCTTCAGAGGTTGTGATCTATCCTTAGTGTTGGTGTTGGTGTAGGAATTAATAGGGTTGTTTGACACACTTCATAAGTCACTTTGTGCTGACAGGAACAACTCACTGTACAGGGTTCTGCATCTATGCTGAAGCAGATCTGGAGTTCCCTATAAACATAGTCTGGTGACGTCTTGAGCTGCAGTCCTAAGCTGATGAAATAAATGGCACAATCATTAAAGATGGGATCCTCATGAAGATAGCATGAGGACACAAGACCAGCCAGATGTTTGTAGAATTGTAGGCCCCAGCAGCAAAATGACCAATGCTGAGGGTTTTGGGGACTCCATCAAAGGTAATCCATCAACTTCTGAGGACCTTAATAGTTCCTCACCAGCTGTTGCTTTTAAGATTCATGATTTGAATTTCAAGATTCTTGACTTTTTAGTCAAGAAGCTAAAATTAGGTATTTTATGCCCTGATGCATTTTCTATCTAGTGCAACAGTATGAAAAAGATAAAAGTAGGGTTGGATTTATTTAATTATTTGGTGATGAGGGAAGATCTTCTGGAAAGAGAGGTGTGACAAAGAAAGAAATGCTTAGATATACAACATGACATAAGTTCTGTTAAAACCCAACTCAGATTTAGAGCTATAACATTCTATTACATAAAAAAGTTCTGCAATTCAGACTTTAAATAAGCAAGTTTATTAAAAGAGTCTAAGACACTTACCTTACCCCTAGTTACTGTCAAGTTCTATTAAAAGCCACAGTCTGTCACTTATTACCCTTTGCTAAATTTTTCTTTGTTATTAAAAAAAAATTGTTGTGAGCTGTGCGAATCATTTACAATTTATTAACAAGATGATCATTTCGATGATACAGTTAGAGGTTTTCCATTACCTTACATGCTCACCAAATTATATATATATATATATATATTTATTTATATATATATTTTAAAAAAGGTTTCCATTTCATACATAATGAACACCGTTTGTTCCTTTTTTTCTTTCAATCAAGTGTGGTTATTTCATAGATACTGAGAACAAAAAAGGTCTGGTTAGTTTTTAAATAAAACACTGTGTGCTTGTGTGTACTGTATGTGTGTGTGTACCTGTGTGAGTATGCATGTATATATATATGCAAAACAAATTATATGTATATATTTATATAACTTTTTCGGTTTAGATGTACTTGATTAATGACAGCTAGCTTCTCTAGGCATTGAAAGATAATTGATTGGTGATTAGTTGATTTTTTTTAAAAAAAAGAGAGAATGGGAAGCCAACTAAATGAAAATCTGCCATGTCTGTGGGCATACATGTGAGTTGATGAGAGCTAGATGATATAATCATGACTCTTTGAACTTTTTCCACCAAAACTGTTTTTTGGAAGAAAAAATCAACTTTCTTTCACTGATGGCTTTGAGCCTGTCTCTACATAATACAAGGAAGGGAACATCAGTATTCTTTAAATATGGTCTGCCTATGACCATGACTGATTTCTAATTGTTGACTAGTTTGGCTGGAGGCCAGGTGGGCTGCAAAGTATGGTCAAACTGTTAAGATGGTAGTTGTGATGGTACGATCAAGCCTCTACCCATTTTTTAATCTATGAGACACACAAAAAAATGGGCAGAGCTTTCATGACATCAGTGTGGCTATTTTAACTACTTGCAGACAGCAATGCTGGAATTGAAAGGTATTAGAGTCCAACAGCAGCAGAAAACCACCAGCTTCCCACCTTGTGGGAAATAGTGAATGGTGCTATCCCATTTTCAAAGAAATGGCAATACTGGACTTCAAACTATGGATATTATTAAATTATCTTGCATACAAGGGATCACAGATCACTAGGTAGCCTCTCTATAAGAAGGCAAAAGTAGAATTTTCCTCCTTGCCATGCAACTATTTCAATGGAGTGATTTTGCTCTGTCAATATAGGAATAGTTGCTTACACCAGGCTTTCTCTCCCTGCTCTAAGATGATCAAAAATTCTATTCTTTTATTTCAGGGTAAGGCCGGTCCTTTGAATATATTAAGGCATAGACTTTCCATTTAATTTAGCAGTTACTGTTGTAACCCTGTTGAACTTCACTTCTAAAATGTGATAGTGAAATGTCAAGAATTGATGGTGTGCTATTTGCTATTTGCGGTCATATTTTTCAAGGAAAACTGGTTTATCAGTAAGCTGCAACATTAAAATAGCTTAAGCACCTCCCCCAAACCATTCCCAACACCCTGAAATGGCAAAAAGCTGACAAATTGCCCCAGCAATTAATGTAAAGCAGTTCTATCCAGAGAAACCACTGGTATAAAACAACAAAATGAAAACATTTGTACCAAATTTGTCTGCCCTTTTGAAATGAAGGAGGAGGAGGAGGACTCTAAAGGGTGAGCAGGACAGGATTTTTAAAATTTGATTTTCCTATAAAAGTTCATCTTCACAGCATGCTGCCCAATGGAAGATGTCCCCAATATTGGCCGAGCATATCAAGCTGGGCAAACGTTTTGACTCCAATCCTTGTGAATGAAATGGAAAGTCAAGGAAATGATGATATCGTACACTATAAAACATAAGAGGATCCCCCCCTTTCAAAGGGATGCTATTGAATCAGCTGCCTCACACAACCCTCTTGTCATATGCTCTCTCCTTTTGGTTCTAGAGCATGAACGCTGTGTGCAGCCACTGGTGGTAACCGATGGCCACACTTCTGTGTTCCTCTGCCCCACTGACCCCCAAGCCTAATATGAATGCCATACAAAAGCTAATCCTATTGTATATCTCTTTTCTCTCTATAAATATATATATATACATATACATACACTCATACATATACAAATACTAACCCACAGACAATTTTTTTAAAACAGTTCAATAGCAACAAGTTGACAGAGAGGTGGGGAAAACAGGGGCATTGTGTAATTTGGCTCCCAGAAGATCACGTTTTGATTGTGTCTTTATTGTTTTGCTCTCTTTTTCAACAAGAGGTCATTGAATCCAATGATCTTGAGGAAGGAATCCATAGCTAAGCCAGGGTGAGGCTGGAGCACTTTTGTCAAATACAATCCTGCAGCTTGACGGACAACAAGGTGAAGTTGAGAAGTGCCAATTCTGAAGCAACCGAGCCTTTGGAGAATCGTAACAGTCAAAGGTGATCTTCGGTTTGGGATAACATGTTGTTTGCTTGTCACCATGGCAAAGCGATAGACCAGCTTCAAATGTCAAGAGTTCTTACAGACCTGAGTGATGGGGAATAACAGGTGTTTATTAAGTGGCATATGGCAAGTTTCAAGATCATAATATTTCTTATTCCTCCTCAGATCTGAATGGCATATTTATTTGGTTGTTCACTTATTAAGCGATTTACATTAAATTATCCATGTGCCAAAGCAATTTGTCATAAAGATTTAATGCTGGAGAAGAAAACACCCATAATTACACTGGCCATTTAAGTGAAAAACAAAAAAGTCCAGAAAACAAGAAAAATGTAACAGCAAAGAATTTGAATACTATTCTTGAATTCTTTTTGTTTTGCATAATGTATGGGTTTCCCTTTCAAATCCACTGGGTTCATATGGAATTTCGGAAAGTAGGTAGAGGGTCAGTTTGGTGTAGTGGTTAAGGTGTCAGGCTAGAAACTGGGAGACTGGGAGTTCTAGTTCTGCCTTAGGTACAAAGCGAGACGGGTGACCTTGGGCCACTCATTTTCTCTCAGCCCTAGGAAAGAGGCAATGGCAAACTCTTCTGAAAAACTTTGCCAAGAAAACTGCAGGGACTTGTCCAGGCAGTCTGTGAGAACTGGACAGAAAATGAAAAAAGGAGATAAAATATTTGTTTGATAATCTTCCTGCGCTATGCACGAAGTCAAAGTGATGTTCTGCTTTTCTGAGGAATTAAATGGTTTGCAAATACAGATCAACTTTCTTTCTTTCCTAACACAACATTTTGCATTGCTCAACATGCTTTTTTATTCTATAACAACCAGTAGTGAAGTTTAAGAAGGAAGATCTAATATAATTGTGAGAGAACTCTTTGGAAGTTAGGAAGCGGAGATGATCTTCCTTACTGATGACAAAGATAGGAACGGATGGGATGAACAGATGACCCAATGAGTTTCCCTAAAATCAAGGATAGCAGCAGTACAGAGGGTTGTAGCCATGGTTAAACCAGTGTAGCCATGTCACACCTTCCATATCAACATGACATAAAGAAGGAAAGGAAGACCATCCTCATTCTCCTTCCTGAGAAACCTACTCCATTCTGTTGCACCACTCTGCAGGATGCACCAGGCAAGGAAAAAGAATCAGCACCACGCCACCATTTAAGCTAATAAACCAGGACTTGAGGGTCCCTCTCACTCAAATTTTCCATGCCAGTTAGCTGTGCTCTACACCGTGTTGTACAAATCTGCATCAGAACTTGTTGCTCTAAGATCTGTAGATATTAAGATATGATACACAATAGTTTTTCTTCCTTTCCCTTTTCCCTTTGAGTTGTCTTCTGAGTTTTGTCGGCTAATAATCCTCTAAAGGTCTCTCTCTTTCCTCTGGCTCTTTCAGTAAGTTGCTGTTATTACTTGTGTGCTTGTGACCCACAGAAAAAGCAGCCAGAGCTTCGATTGCACCATCATGGCTCCCATCTTGAGTTTTTAAATGCTATGGACATCTATGGACATTGTGCAGCTGTCCATCAAACCCTAGATACATGGGGCATGCATGTATCTAGGACACATATGGACAACAAAAAAACCAGGGGCTAATCTAAATTAATGTTAGGACAGGGAGAAAAAGAGGACAGATTCCCTGCTAGTCTCCCATCAAGGAAAACCTGGAGGCTGATATTTTGTACCATTCCTTAAAGACTCACAATATAGTTCTATCACAAGGCCAAATGTCCATAAAAAGGAGGGTCAGCAGTGCTACCAGGATGAGAAAGAAAAATGACACAACCTTTATACCAAATTGAAAACCAACCAAGATAGCTTCACTTTGGAAGACAAAGAGATAAAACAGATAAAAAAAGGAAGAAAAGGAAAAAGTTGAGAGGACAGAATTGTGATTTCTCTCTGCCTTTCCTGCCAGCAAAGAAACAGTCAAAATTTGTCAAGTAAATTATCCTCTGTGAATTATTGGCTGTTTTTAGCTGTAGATGGTTATAAAAAAATTCAGACAATGGCTGTACAGTCATAAGTCTGTCATAATAAGCTACCGAGAAAAGAAGTACAGCTTGTCACAAACCGTAATTTAGTTCTGTGAAATTAGGGAACATTAAACATTTTCCCTTAAATATATACTGTGGAAAGTACCAGAATTTAATCTTTTCAAGCACAGCTTTCACTACAGAGGATCAGCTGATAAAAAAGGATAACAAAATACTTCTGAATGATCAAGTATTTATGCGTCATAGGAACATTTATCTTCCCCATATATTTATTGCTCTGTTTCTATCTCTGGGTAGAACACATACATACATATAAATCCATATAAACAGAGGCATGTGCCAGCATGTTTTCATTCAGCTGTTTCTTGGACACAATACAGCCAACGTAACTCCTTGCTTTGATTCATTAATTACAATGGAAGGGGGACAAAGAGGAACAGAATCGTTAGGTGAAAGCTTGTTGACCTCGTGTGCACAATACATACACCCAGACTTAATTTTTGGTGAATTTATTGCATTTTAAGTGCACACAGATGCAGTTTGAGTTATCAGATTAATATTGGGATGAGGAACTGAGGAAGGTTGAGCTGTATGTTGGCTACATCTGTGGTCCGGCAAGTTTCCCACTTTTGGACTAGCACCAGGGAACAATTCAAGAGTTATGTAAGTTATTAAGCAATTTTCTAACAAATGGAGAAATAACTCATCTTCAGACCTACTCAGCATGGAAGATGAACACTGAAATGAGCAGACATAAGGTGATTGGAGCTCACACCCTGACCCAGTAATTTCTCTTGCTGCATCTTGTTGCCTTTAGTTGCATTTAGAATAGTCCTAATAGCATCAGCAAGACTTAGTCATGATTGATTTAACTGCTGGCTCTCATTAGATCTCCTCCAAATGTGATAAATCTAGAGTCAATTTATAAGGAACACCCTGAGAGGTTCCAAATTGCTTACTTTGGCCAAATTGGGAAATTGACATTTCATACTTGACGACAATCTCTCTCCCTTTCCTATCTCCGATACAACTCTCCATAAATATTCTCTGCAACCATGTTGAAAGAAATCTTGAAACCCAGAATTAAACGCAGATGTCATCTCTCCTAGGTTAATTAAGTTGGGAAGCACACTTGCTTTTTTCCATCAGCCATTATGGACAGAGCTCAAAAGTTGATTATGATGGGATATGGTCTATTATGTAGTTCTCTTGGTAAACTTCCACTAAAATGGAGCTGAGAACATCAGAACTTTCTGTCCTGCCTGTGCTTGGCATGGCCCCTTTGAAGTTCACAAACATCCAATGTTTTCCCTGCACACAGCATAAAAACACACCCGAGGAAGCTGTGGCCTCCAGACAAGGCTGTATTATGACTTCCAGAAGCTCTTTCCAACCAGCCAATGGCAAGGATTATGGAAGTTGGTCGTTCAATAAGATTGATCAAACATGGTAGTGATCCATCATACCTTTTCCAGCATTAAGACATTCCTGCAAATGCTATAGGTCCTAACATACAGAAAATCCAATCCTTGAATTAATAAAGCACTCAGTGGATTCTGTTTTGAAGACAGGCTATTTTGAGAATAAAAATTAAATGCTGTGATATCTTAGGATTTTAAGTTCACTGCTGGAATGGGGAGGACTGCCACAAAAGGCAAAACGTTACTGAGATTGCCATTTCAGCTGGAAGACTGATGAAAATTAATAGCTACTTAAATATCTGGACATCTTTGAGGCTTATTTGTAGATACCATCCTGGCATCTCTGTGCTGTGCGACTCCCCTGCCACCTGAGCCTTTCACACTTAGTTTGACAAATTAATTTCAGGGCAGGCTCTGTACAGCTTATTCCATCTCTGCACATCAAGCGTACTTTTCAGTCTCAGCTCTTTCTGGGGACAGCAAATGCTGTTTGCTGCTTTCATTAGGATCTGGCTGAAATTAACTTCTGCAGTTCACAAGCCAGAGCGACCTCTCACTTGCTGAAGGAACTAAGATGCTTCCATAATGATTCACACCAAAATCAAAAAGATTAAGCAGATGCATGTGATCCAGTTCATTTCAAAGTGGTGTGCTTCTTTTCTCTTTCTGTAACAGGCTGCAAATGAACATGGTCCATATCTTGTGGAACAGCCTAATAGAGAGCAGATAAGCTGCTTCAGACTGCAATTACACAAATGTTTATAGATGAGAATATTTGTAGCTCAGGTTTGAGCTGTGGGGTCTGCAAGGAAACAACCAAGCTCAGAAAGCACCAAGGACCTGCCACACAAATATTTCTCTGTCATCCATGTGCTATGAACATATCCTACGCTGTCCAATAACACAGAATCCATTGTGGTTTGAGATCAGGGAGACACAAATGCAAAGGCAGGGTGTTAAGCCTATCTTGAGACCTCCAGCAAGGGTCAACTGAACCAGCCCACTAACTCCAGTTGGGTTAGCCAAACCAGGCACATTATGGATAGAAATCAATGAGTTTCACCAAGTGAACTGAATCATGGGAATGTTTCTCCAAGAACATAAGACTGGAAAGAAAGAACAACTGAAAAAGTCAGCCTCTCTAATGTACAATGTGAGAGTTAATATAGTCAAGGCCTAACGCTACAGCAGATACTTGCCACTTAAAGATTGGATGTAGCTCTTGAGGCAGTTCTCCTGCTGACCAACTGGCCAGTCTGGAAGGAGGGAGGGAAGCAGATATAATGAAGCATTGGTACAAGGGTGCAAAGAATCCAGAGAGGCATGACTGTAAGCCTCCAGACAACTATTCCTGGATGAGTGAAAATTTTAACAGCACCTGATGCCATCAGCCTTTTAC
>JANHZU010002761.1:24729-44482 GCA_032468055.1 Acrochordus granulatus | reverse complement strand
GAAAGACAGACAGACAGAAAGAAATCCAACCACAGATCATTTCAGTGACTTCCTGAACAAGCGCATGTTAGATGATAATTGCATCACTGAAATGATAATACTAAGATGTTTTGTCTTACACAAGCATTTGCTCACGGCTCTAGCCTCAGCTCGAGATTGTAAGATGCACACACACAAATTCTGAAGTGAGGACAAGCGAAACTGCCCCGTCCTTTACTTGACCTCCCGCCCAGAAGGGCGCTCATGAAACCTATCCAGACCACAAGAGGGTTTCACTAAATTGTCGGCGCAGCAAAACTTAAGCCAGTCGCTTCGCCCGGAGCAATGGGACGGTCACCTGCTCAATACACACGAAAGGCCTGGTTGTGGTTTTTCTTTCGTGGCATCAGAATCTTTGACTATTCCTAGGAGCATTGGGTTGGCAAAAGGTATTGCTGTGAAGTTAACGGCGGTTGCTAAATGAACACTTCAGCATGTGGAATAAGGAAACTCCAGATGCGAAGTTGGCAAATTTTAGTGGGTCGCGAAACCGAGTGCCAAATTGCTCAGCTGGTTCTCTGGCTTGACTCTCCAGTGCTTCCTTTCGGAACTCACTAACCACATCTGTAGAACATCTGCAGACATTCCAGTTGTCTCAAACGCTATTGCGTCGCCCTGCCCAGGGGACTCAGTGCTGAGAGAGTTAGGCTGATGGCCCCATTGGATGAAGGCCAGCAGAAATGTCTTCTCCTTCTCCTCCTCTCCATCTCCACTCCTCTTCTTCCCCCTCTCAGCAGAAAGTTTGTAATAACTAATGCTGGCAGTAGGGTTACTACTTCTATTAACTCTTGTTATCTAATGATAAATTAAACATGGTTAATCTCTGGAGACTTTTTCCAGAGTGTTTCACATTCTGATCAGGTGAACCACAATTACCAACCTGTTATAAGCTTTCTGATGCTTACAGGCATCAGCCTAACAGCAATCAATTTTCACGATGACTGCCCGAATTTCTAGCAAGGGCTCACTCAGTAAATGTCAAGGCTATTATTTTGTTATTAAACAAGTTTGCTTGATGGCCTCTTGAATGAGATTTTATCCCAAACATTGTGGCTAAAGTTTTGTTTTTTCTGCTACCTAACTTAGAAAAGACTTACTCACTGAACTGCCAAGAGAGCAGTTTTTGCCATAGTCAGATCTGGCATCAAAATCCAACTCCTTGGAGGACCTGCTAGGAGCTCAGCTGGTTTTCCAAAGTTCCTTAGTACTTATACTTGTGTTCCTGGAACTTCCTGATGCCAGGCAAGAAAAACCCTTTTGCTTATTTGTCTACCAGGCTTTATTCAGTTTGATAAATGGCAATCTGCTTCCAAAATTTCCTTTGCAGAAGTAAATAATGTCCAAGAATCTCACAGATTCAGTACAGAGTTCTTGTATTTATTTACTTAGGAAGTAGAAGGATTTCACTGAATGTCCTGATTTTCATTGTAGGATGGATGGATGGATGGATAGATAGATAGGTAGATAGATGGACAGACAGACAGACAGACAGACAGATAGATAGATAGATAGATAGATAGATAAATAGGCAAACTAACTGATCAGCTCATTGGGCTTATTCCTATTGGGAAGCGCAGACACCTAGAGAAATTTCAGAGTATTGGAAAATTGAGGAGCAGAAAACAAATAAGTTGGCCTCCCCCATCTTCATCCAAGAAGTATGAAAAGAAAGCCTCAAGCACTTTAAGAATAAAGTTGAAAAAAAAAACAACAACCCAGAAGCCTCCTTGGAAGAACTTCAAGGCATCCAAGTTCCAAGTGAGGCATTGTTGGAATTACCCTGCTTAAAGAGGGCCAAGTCACGACATAAACCAATAAAGGATATCTAATTATCTCTGGTAACATACCCATATCTCTTCCTTCCATTTACATCACTTTCATGTTGTTTGATTTTTTTTGCCTCCTTTTTGCACCATCCTTAAGAGGATGGAGTAGCTTTGCCAAGGTTTTTGATGAATGGCATTCTGAGTTCTCCATCAGGAAGAAGACATGGTGCTTTAAAATACCTCTTGAAATCTAAAACTCAAGCCAATGATAGTTCTCAACAACCAGTCCATGTCTCAAGGAGGCCCAAGCTTTGCTCAGCAGCTGTCCATGCCCAGGAGATAACATCTGAAGCCAAGTTTCTACCCCCATCCCTTTCAGATCAAGCTAAGTTAGCTAAAAGTAACCTCATGAGATAGACTGAAGCCATCAGAAAACTTACAATATAAACCGAGGAGCCAGAGAAAGATCAGAACTGTGCTGGTTTGAAAAGTAGGAGATCCACTACAGTCAATTTTGTATTTTGTGCAGGAGCACACTTGGATTTTCAGTTCTGTACTGTTAGTTAGAGGAGGTTTCCCAGGATCTGTCACCAAGATGGGGATGATATAGTTGGCTTTCTTCAAATTTGGGGGCACAGCAATTTGAACGTGGGTATCTGGAGGGAATAAGGAAGTTATAATTAGGATGATTGCTTTAATATTGCAAAATACACTGCAGTGTTTTTCAAACTTGGCAACTTTAAGATATGTAGACTTCAATTCGCAGAATCCACACATCTTAAAGTTGCTGAGGTTGAGAAACACTGAATTAGACAAATAAGATTATCAGCTTCACATACTTTATTGGCCAACCTGGTTAAACATACGAAGAATTTGACTCCAGTACAGCAGCTCTCAGTGTACTTGTGAGACAATGATACATAAATAATAGCATCAACAAATAAACAAAGTTAGATATTCAACAGTAAAGTGTGCATCCAAAGTAAGCAGCCAATAGAAAAGGAATATAGTAAAATGTAGAATTAGAACCAAGATCTATTGATAAATATGCATACATCTTAGACAGTACTTCTGTTAACTTCTGGGTTAGAGTTCTTTGCACTTTGTGTCCTGTTGTATAGCATGAATCAGAAGGAAGAGGTTCAAACAAATTATGTTCAGGGTAAGAGAGTTGTCATATAGTGGAAACTGAGTAGGAAAATTTCTTGGGTTTTTAATGAAAAATACAATGGACCTGGCTAACATTTGAATGCGTGTAGTTGGATGTCTACAGACTATGGCCAAAAATGTCAAAATGATGGCCATTATGGTGTGATTGAAGCTCCATCTGCTTTTTATGTGTGTCACACACAGGTGGAGCTTTGATTGCAACAAGGCCACCATCTTGATTTTTTGGACCATCATGTGGACATCCTTGAATGCGGTAATCCCTGAAGGGATCCAGCCTGATTTATTAATGCAAGGAAAACAGAGATTGTAGAGGATGATAACAGAAGGCTGAAATTTTTGTTATTTCTAATGGACTTACTGTTGATTCTGGTAAGCTTCCATAATTTATCTTGACCTGATTGCTTGCTCAACTCAAATTTGAATGGCTCATTATTGGGGTGAATATCCTTATCTAAGGCACCAAAGACAACCTTCACATCTTTTGCACCTTCACAGACATTTGCTACTGTTGAATAAATAGAAGGGGCGTTGTCATTCACGTCCTCCAAGATAATCTGCAGCATTCCTGTACCTGTTGCAGGAGGGCTACCTGCAGAAAAAGTAGCAGACAAGAGTCCATATATGTATAAGACACTCATATATCAAGGCAATAGATGGTTTAATGTTCCATAAAAGAGATGAAAACAAAAAATGCAACAATTCCATTGTTTCCAATGCCACAGCATTCATTCTTTGATAACCAATGTGCAGATCAATCAATTAATCAATCAATCACAAAAATAGAAAGGGACCATCTTGTGATTCAGAACTGGACACAAGTCCTACTTCCCAGCATGTAAGCAGTGAATTCAAACAAATGACTATTTCTGTGGCTGACACCAAACTAGCTTGCTAGATTGACTGTCTTTATTTTGTATTAATCTGGAATTATAACCAGACGTAGCAGATAGGACCCTTTTCAAACATTATAACATGGTAGATGTAGAACAAAAAATAAGGCTGTGCATTATGATCCGACCTTCAATTGTGTTCTTTCATGCTTACCTGGCTATGAATTCTGGGAGCTAGTTCTTCTAAAGACCATTGTGTTAGGATTCAGATCAAGAGACTAAGTAAGTTTTCTCTCTTTCCATTTATGTTGCAGAGAACAACAGGTAGTCCTCAACTTACAACTCTTTGGTGACCGTTCAAAGCTACAACAGTACTGAAAAAAGGGACTTATGACCGGTCCTCACATTTAAAGTTCTCACAGCATTTCCACATTCAGGTTATGAAAATTTTGTTGCTTGGCAACTATTAGTGATGATTGCAGCATCTGGAGGTCTTGTGATCGCCATTGGTGATTTTCCCAGCTAGCCTCTGACAAGCAAAGTCAATGAAAGGAGCCAAATTCACCTAACAACCCTGTGAATTACTTCAGTGGTTTGCTTAACAACCATGGCTAAATAAAGCTTTTAAATTGGGTACAACTCACTTAACTGCCTTGCTTAGCTAAGGACATTCTGGTCCCAATTCTGGTCATAAGTCAAGGACTCTCTGTAGGTTGTCAAGGACAACCTGATACCCAGGTTGGTTTCACTGTTAGCTTTATTTTTAGAGATTTTTCCAACGTAGTGCTTAAAGCCTTTCTGAAATAGGCATTTATCTTCTGAGAGCAGAATCAAGACCAGCACCTTACTCCATTTTGATTGACAAGCGGTAATAACTTCTTGTCACTTTCTAAAGTTGACCCAGCTACCTCATATAAAAGTGAAAATGTGATTTCTCCATATTTTTTCTCTTTCAGCATCTGTGTTTTTGATAGCATCTGCTCCCAAAATGAAACTATAAAACCAGCAAACAATAAACCACACATTTCTTTCTCATAATTACTAGAATGTAATCATTCTTCCATTCCCCAAAAAGGGAATGGACATTATTATTTCATATTATTTTTGGGAACATGCAGGAATTTTCATTCTGTCATTCTCTCAAGAACCTCCAGATTCACATATTATCATTTTATTCTCCATGAAAGTTAACAGTATGGAATCCAGAATACTGTGGGATCTTCAAGAGCAATTAAAAACTATCCTAGGAAGTGACATCCCTGGGAAAGGATGATCATCAGTATATCTGTGGTTAGGACTGGGCAATTGAAGCCCTGCCTGGCAAACATGTAAAAAAAAACCCAGTCAGAATTCAACCACACATTGGTGATTCCAACCTGATAAAAATATGACCCTACAGATGCCCTGATTGTCATTCTTTGCTGGAGGTTTGGAGGATCAACCAACTGTAGGACATCTAGTTAAAGACAAAGACTTTGGCTCCAATTCTGCTAGTTTCACAGATCACCTTAGCCATGATTTATTTTCACAACATTTTATTAAGCTATATTTTGGATCCATGCAACATGCTAGTCCAGAAATGGACAAATGCAACACCGAGGCCACCTTTTTTGGGCCTCATATCATGACTACTGAAAACCAATAGCAAATTTCTTGCCATCTGAAGTTGAACTCATGAATAATGTAGGCATTTCAGAATGTAAAATGAAAATAATCCAACATCTACAGTTTTGTTCATATGGATGTATGGGGGCTTCCCATGTTATAATCTTTAATTCCCTCCTTCCCATGTGGAATGTGGCTCTTGTTCATAAAACATTTGTTCACTTCTACACTAAATCATAGACCATAATTTGTTGAATAAAGAACAACTTTATTCAACCATCAACCATGGTTTACAAGGGATAGTGATTGGGTCTACCTCTCCAGGTAAACCAGAACAAAAAATGCATCATGGATTAGTGAGTTGTGGTTGATGGTTTTGTGTATTGTGAAGCGGTCTTGTGTGAGTGTATAGGAAAATTATTCATAATGGTTGAAAAAAGGGTGGAACTACCAATTCCAACAGGTTCAAACTTTCTCAAATCATATCCCCAGCATGGCTTTGGAAGGAAAGAAGAATTAACACATTAAAAAAATAAGCTCAAAGAAAATGCTAATAGAAACAAATTCATAGTTGCAGAATGATAAATTATCCAAATGGTAATATTTCATCCCTTTGAGGCCCATCAATGCACAACCAAGGTGGTGTCATCTAAATTCTAGGGCTTCTCTGTCTGTTTATGCGCTCATATTTGATCTCAAGGGATAACAGGCTGCATTCTTATTAATAAAAAAGGAAATTATTATTCAGTTAAAGCTAGACTAATTGAATTTTAAAAGGCTCTATGTGTTCTTTTTTTCCTTGTTATGTTATTAAGCTGAGTCAGGAAGAAGAAATGGATGAAAAACTAACAGAATATTTGAAATATAAGCATAAACATAAACTTTGAAGACTCTTAATTAAAACACCACCTTTACCCTGGAGTATATTGCTTCCCCGTGATCATTTTCAAGTAAGTCGCTGCTTTTGATTCCTCTCTCTGATCCTCCAAAATTAAGAACTGGGAATGGACTGGCTCCGTGGTCCATGCAGTTATAATTTGGCTCTCTTTCCTCATGTTGTAAGCATCTCTCTGCTACTACTAGCACAATGAAGAACTGAAAATTGCCTCTTGCCCATCTGAATGACTCAGTATTATTTATACATGTGTATTATTTAGAACCAATTACACACAATACACCAGAATTTCCAAAGAAAAACAAGCAAATGTCAAGGTAGTAAACTGAGACTGGTTAACAACTTTACTGTTGAAAAAGCATTGAAAGGGAAAGCCAGAAATAAACCAGTCAAGGCTGAATTGACCCCCCAGAGAAGCATTCTGAGTCATATTATCCATCAATTCCCAGGGTGCAAAAATAGCTGGGCTCAATAGCATCTCTCTGGTAGCTTTCCTAAGAGGATTTGTTAAGTACACAGGTAACAGATTAATCAAATTGGCAAAAGGAAAGATTGCATGGAGCCACTGCGTTATCTCCTTCAGGCAAGGAAGCCTGTCACCTTCTTGAAGAAATCAATATTGACTTGTTAGAGAAACTCAAGCATGGTGTCTCTCTGTACATGTATGGTTTATGCTCTGTTCTTTTGTTAATGTCTGGCAGACCCACTCATTTCTTCTGGGACAATCCAGAAAAGTAGAAAGTATCAGACTTGGCTGAGAATGAAAGAGTCCAAATTGGTAGGTTCCACAATGACTCCATTTTTTGTTTCTCTTACCTACTGATGAAAATCATTTTTTTCAGGAACTCCATTAAGAAGACTTAAAGGGGAGCTTCAGAAAGTTTTGGGTTTACGACACAGATATTCAGCCTAACCATTGGACAGAGCAAAAGGATGATATTTCTTCTAAAAATAACCGATCCAAACAATATGCATACTAGTATGGGGTGCATGTGTGATGGTGGGCAAAGGTGTGAAAGGTGAAAAGTGTAGGAAAGAATGAAACAATAAGGAAGGAATTAAGTCCCGGGAGCCTGTTTGTCTAAAAATAAAGGTGTATTCTTGCAAAAACTCTGCTTTGATCAATGTCAGACTTCATTTACAAGATCACACTCATTTACCCAGAATTTGTGAAAGGTTCCAGAAAGAGACTAATCAATGGTTTTATGCCAACTCATTCTTTTCGTTTTACTATTACATTTTTATTCATCCTTTTTTTTTCTAGCTTAAAGTAGCACTGTTAAGATTGAGCTAAGAGTGAGTGAGTGGGCCAAAATGATCCATGCTCAAGTAGAGACTTGAACTTGGGTTTTTGTAATCTCAGCTCAATACTTTAACCATTAATACACATGCATGTTTTGGACTCATTGTAATATTATGCTTTCATAATATTAATTCAAAGTGAAGTGTCATGTCAAAAGTGGAAAATGGTGAGATTGGCTAGAGAGCTTCACAGTTGGGTAAGATGGAAGCTGACACGTAGACTTATTCCTGCATTTATCAATTCTTGGTCCTCATCTGGTTTAAGAATTGATTTCACATTCCTGATTTCACTGATGTCTTTGCATTTCACTGAAAATCAATATAACTGAAATGTATTTTTTTGTTCCTTTGCAAGAAACATAGCCATAAAATTAAGCTGTGTAACTCTTTTTCTATTCTCTTGTCAACAAACATTTTGTCCAAAACTGTATAAAAGACCAAGCTGCTCTTTAAAATCACTATCTACTTCTCAATTTGAGTAATTAAATGTCAAAAACAGGCTCTTATCTCAGGGCTGTAAATGGATGGCACCTATCTTTAAACACAGTTTGCTGCAAACTTAATTTTTCTCACTGGATCTGCAGTTTATAGTAATTAATTTAAACAATATTTTCTCTGCTATTTATATTTTTACTAAACCTTAACATGATATGTAAAGGATGAATACCCTATTTATTTCTCTCTCTCCAATTAATACAGCAATTAAAATAAAGGGTGTAAAACAACTTAATTGGGTTGCTATGGCTACTAATTACCCAATTTCTTTCCAAACTGTGTGTTTTAGGTGGAATCAATCTGCAATAATTTAATTTCAGGCATCATGATGTCTATAAACAGGTTAAGGCATATGGCAAGATTGTTTTTAACTGAACTCTTAGGCAATTTCCATTCTACTTGATCTGTCTTCATCACACAGATTTCCCCCCCATGAATTTGCTTGTTGTCAAAAAAGGGAGACAAAAGATTTATGAGCTCAGTATCTTAAGAGTATTTTAGTCCACTATTCTATATATGGACAGTACTCTAGAATTGAAAAAATGCACTTGAGTTGATCAACGGATTCAATTTTTTTTAGCAAGAATAAAAACAAACAGGACAATTTTATGAGATCAGGAGTCACTAAATAAATAAATGGAAGCCAGCCAGCCATTATGGAGTGATTGCCTGAAGGTTTTCACTTCTACCGTTCACACTGATCCTGGAATGGAAGAAGAAAACAACGGCAAACCACTTCCATACAGCTGATTTAAGAAAACTGCCTGAAACTCCTAGCCTTTTTACAGTTTTTGCTTCTGGCTCTCCAACTTTTAACCAATTCCCAGAAAAAAAAACATGGTTTGATCTACTTCCATGGTTTAAGACTGCTTTACAGAAATTTTCACAGCGTTCCATTTTTGCTTATAGGACTAGAGAGCCTTTTATGTAAATCCTTAATAAACTAAAATAAAAATAAAAGTATACTACCAATAGCCTCGACCTTTAGAGAAACCAAAGAATACAAAGCAAATTAGTGCATTCATTTAGAGAGGGGGGAGAGGAAGATTCTCTTCATAGGAAAGGTCATATTTTATTATTTATGAAATTAAGTGGTGTGATCTTCAAGAGGAAGATTGTTTCCAAAAAGGGTTAGAACGTTAAAGGAATGCCAAGTGCATTTTTTAAATCCTTGCCTGTAACACCATCAATTAAGAAAGACCAAACGGATTATTTAATAATGGTGAGGACTGTGGAAAAGTTCATATAGTTCCACATATTGTGCATTGCCAGGCAAGTGGGACAACCAGACACTGTGCATGGTCCCAGCACCTAACCTTTCCAGCCCTTCAAAGCAGTGATGTGGAAAAGTCACGACAAAACAGTTAGTTTTTCATGATATGTCAATGAAGATGTTCAGTCATTGAGGTAGAATGACTGGAGGTTGAGTCATGGCAAGCGGACTTCTTTTGTTTTTGGTTCGAGATGCTTCGCTGCTTATCTGAAGAAGAGAAGTCCAGTTGCCGTGACTCAGCCTCCAAACAGTTTTTGGTGATGTGATTTATAAATGGAGGCCATAGAAATGGGAGGTAATTTTAGTGTGCAATTGGTGATGTCAGCATCAGCTTCTCCAGGGTAAACAAGGGGCATCATGTTGACCAAAGGAGCATCACAGTCATGAAACAAGCTGCTCCCCAAGGCATGAAACTTGTGACACAACACTTGATCACCAGCAAGTTTTTGTGAATCCCATTAAATGACAGCACTTTTGGGGTAGATTTAGATTCCAACTTTGGCATCTTAGATCTGGACAAAAGTTCTTCATGAACCCCTGGAGATTTGCTTCAAGACAGTGAAGAAACCCTGGATAATTATTTCTAACTAATGGTCTTCTAGACGTTGTTGATCTACAAATCCCAACTATACCAGATAGCACCATCATTGGTGAGGGATAATGGGAATGGTTGTTCAGCAACATTTGGAGATAATATGAACTAGACTGTATCTTGACTGTGATTAAACTTACATTCATGGCATTCTCTGTCAATATGCATAATACCTTAAGCAGGAAAGCACAATTTTGAGAAAGTAAATGGCTCAGAAGATCTAGTGTTAGGTTACGTTTCCAAGTAGTGGTAATAATATTTCTATATTATTTGTAATAATTATATTATTATAGTAGTGATAATATTTTTGAAGCATAAACAAGATAACATTTTATTTTGCTCTTATTTATTTGTGGTGGCGGTGATTTCCACCAGCAGAATGTTGAAGCTGAGGTGAAACCCATTATGTCTCAGCTTAGGCTGAGATTATGTCACCAATATTAGTGACCAATTAGTGACCTCACCAATTAGGCTGAGATTATGTCACCAATAGGTCGTAGAAATGGCAAAAAAAGGCAACTGGACTTTAATGACAAGATATTCTTAAAAAGACAACTAAGCTGCCTAAACAATAATAGTGGGCTCAGTGGCCAGGCAGTTAAGATGTTGGGACAACAAGGTCAGCAGCCCGAGTTCAAGACCCAGGCGCCGTGTAATGGGGTGCGCTCCTGTTGTTCACCCCAGCTCCTGCCACCCTAGCAGTCTGATAGCATGTAAAAGCGCAAGTCGATAAATAGGTACCACCTTTGGTGGGAAGGTAACAGCCTTCCATGCACCTCGGCATGTAGCCATGCTGCCGCCATGATCATGGAAGCATCTTCAGACAACGTTGGCTCTTCAGCTATGAGATGGAGATGAGCACCGACCCCAAGAGTCGAACACTACTGACAGGGGGGATCTTTACATTTTTATTATGTCAGCACTGAGCAGATCATCTCCCATGTTCAAGACCAGAAGAAGCCAAATTTTTACTGACTCAAAAAGGCAGGTGAAAGAGGTCTTGAATTTAAATGGTGGGCCAGACTTATAAACAGGGTTTGATTCCTAGGCTCTGCAGGAGGCAGAACATCTGCACACAGATCACGCTCGTCATGTGTGCAATAGAGCAACTTGCCCAGCTGTGCTGTGCTTGTGAGCGTCTGCTGTAGGCATGGGATATGGTTAAGTATCTGGAGAATACAGATTTATCACCATGCCTAGAGTGAAGTCTGACATGCAGTGGAAAATATCCCACTTCCCACAGCTTTTCCATCAGTTCTGGCCAGCAATCCAGTTGCAGCTTAATACAACAACCAAGTGTCAGCTATTTAATTCCAGTTACGACTTGTATTATGTGCATTTTGTGCTCCAGTGTGAACATAGTAATCTTGAGAAAATTAAGCATTAGCGCTGAGTGGGTAGGAAAAGTCTTGTGGAATCAGTTTCATCTCATTAGCACATGGGTTAGCCATAAAATTACACACATGACTTTCCAACAGACTCTGAGGAGCAAATCTGAACCACATGTTACAGATCTTGGCATTGTTACATACTGAAGGCTGAGTGAACTTTTTACAGAACATCAGCTTGCTCCAGATGTCAATGAAATCTAATTTAATGCATTACATGTAATTATTTTATATAGTACAAGTCGTAACTGGAATTAAATAGCTGACACTTGGTTGTTCATTCCTGACAGTGTGTATATTACCCCTCTCAAATAGTAAATAAAATTGCAAAGGCTTACGAGGCCCCTCCCTGATGGAGAAGCAATTGTCAGAGATGGTTTGAGCTTGGAGTAGGTTCCTCCAACTGCATGCATACATCACAGTGTCTACTCAATCATCATGAATTAAAAAAACCCATCCATCTCTATTCTTTTTTTTTAGATTTTTTTAGATAGATAGTAGCAACAACAACAATCCCATAGGTTTTATGTAAGCTCCTTTGCCTTCAGCCTGTTCATGGAGGGAACTTACCACATTAACCAAGAAGGATCAGATCAAAGAATAACCAGCTTTGTGTATCTCTCAAGGTTGAGAAATGCAAATATGATGGCATATCACATGGACACCGCCCTAGACCTCCATGTTTGAGGAGATCCTTGGCACCTTATTCAGCTTAATCCATCCAGCTGAATGATCACCAGTAATGCTACAATGTGTGGGCCACAAGCATTTATACAGTATTGTAGATCATTTAAAATGTTGGTTGCCCATCTGGTTCTTGGGGTGTCTTGGTAGACAGAGATGGGTTAAGCAGAAGAACCAGAATCAGCCAGTCCTGCTGCTCAGATTTGATTTGCTCAGACTTGGGCTGAGCCTAGGTCATTGTTTCTCAACCATGGCAACTTTAAGGTGTGTGGACTTCAACTCCCAGAATTCCCCAGCCAGCCCACTTTGGGGAATTGACTTGGCCTGTACACAAAACTCGAGTGACCCCAGGAAGTTATTGAATGAAAATCAAAGCTATTTATCCTTAAACTGATGCCTGGGATATTTGGAAAATTTCATATGGGCTGGAGACCATCCTGTAGAAACTGAAATCCCACAGATTTGGAGGTCACTGAGCTGGGAGATGAACTGTACGATGTCCTGAATACCTGGAAAGTGCCACTTCTTCATAATACAAGCATTATGTGCATTGCTTTGCAGTAATAAATTTATCCTTTTAATCCGATTAGAGGGAACAGACACACTGCATAAAGGGTGCGTTATCAAAACCCACAGAAACATGGGATGAAAGGCACGAGTGTGCGCATATGAAAAAAGACCGTTTCTGCAAAACCAGCTTCTCAAGAGAATAGATTTACGAGTGTCCAAATGAGCCACCGCAGCAAAGGGGACCTTCTTTTCCTACTTTGCATTTTAAAGCCGCGCTCTTGTCAAACCCTCGCAAACATTCCCTGCGCGGAAATCAGAGGAAAGAAATATGAAATTACCCTCTTAAAAAGAGCGCTTTGCGATTCATTGTTGCATCTAAACCAGCTGCATTCTGAGGAGGGTAAGCATATTAGCTTTTTGAACATTACACACAAAGCCCTTATTTATTTTGTGCCTTTCAGCTGTTGCAGGATAAATCCCACATTGCTCTCTCCAGTTCTCCACCGCTCTATTTTTAACGTGCTACAAAAAAGTTACTTGCAGTGAGTTTTCGAAGCATCTTTCTAATTTAGATTACGGGTAACAGAAGGAGCTTTAATCCTCGTAATACGTTAAAGATATGGCCGTTTAACTAGGGGTTTTTAATTGGAATCTTATTTGCCATCACATGTTAAAGAGAAGACTCTGGAAGTTGAGTTATTTGTATCGTGGCCCCGAGAGTTTATTAATCAGCTCAGGGCGTTTGCGAAGAGGAAAGCAAAATTCATCCTGCTCCACCTTGATGGATTTACCTCCTTGAAAATATGGTTTGATTTCTTACTAAGAAGATATCTGCAACTGGGATGGGATCTCTAAAAGTCATAAAAGAAAATGATTATAGTTCAGAAGCCCATATTCAATATCCAGTTGCTTGAAGGAGGCAGAAAAGGACACCCCCCACTTCGAACCACGGGAGAGCCACTTCTAGACTCTCTGGCCAATATTTTAGAATGATAACAATATCAATCATGTCATCAGTCAAGTTCACACTTGGGCTTAAACCAAGGTTCACCTTGTCTACAGTTTGAGTGGTTTGACACATGATGGCTGGGTTGCCACAACGTACTGAGGAAGAACCGAAGGCCATCATGGTTCAACGCGAAGGATGAATTTGTCAGTGCAAAAGTGCCGTCTCGGCTTCCATACATTTTGAATCCTTCTAGTTCTAGCTACTGGACATAGCAGAGGTTCCACAAAACTTGAAACCCCAGATTAACTGCATATTTTCCCCCCATAGGATGAGCATGGAACAGTTTGCTCTGTTTGCAGTGAAGAGGAATCTTTCCTCCGCTGCTGCTTGTAATGGAGGGTTTTGTCTGAAATCACTGGCTCAGTTCATTTAGAACTCCAATACAGGTCGTCCTCAACTTACAACATTCATTTAGCGACCATGTGAAATTACCACGGCCCTGAAAAAAGTCCCCAAACTTATAAGCATTGCAGCATCCCCACGGTTACGTGATCATATTTAGGTCGCCTGGCAACTGGCATGTTTTTATGACAATTCCAGGGTCTTGGGGTCATATGTTTGCCATCTGTGACCTTTCCAGATGGCTTCCAAAGTCAACGGGGTGAACTGGATGTGCTTAATGACTGTATGATTCACTTAACAACTACACTGATCTGCTGAACAACCATGGCAGAAAAGGTCATAAATTTGGGTGCAACTCACTTAAAAACTGCCCTGCTTAGCAGTGGAAATGCTGGTCCCAATCACAGTTGCGAGTCAAGGACTATCTGTAGAAGAACAAAGCACCATCCTAAATGCTTTTAGGAAGGTCTCAAAAGCCCCGTCCAGGAATCTGGAGCACTGAAAGCCAACAAATCTGGAATTTCCACCAGCAGGACTGGAAAAACTGCTTTGGGAGAAAAAGGCTGTGTGCATTCTTTGCTTGTGGAAGTAAGTAAGAGGTGAAAAAAGCGTCTGCAGTTGACCATTACTCACCACTGTCGATCGCCAAGAAAGACGCAGTGTAGACATTGTTCAAGACAGAAGGGGATTCGCGATCAAGCATGGCCTTGGTGCGAATGGTCCCATTTGCAGGGTTAATTTCCAACCAGTCCTCTGGGTCTCGGTCAATGGAGTACCTGTCAAAATGCACAGATGATAATCCATGAACATGGAACTAAAAAAGATTTTGGCTCAGGTGCCACGACGAGTGAGAAGCTTCACATTCTCAGTCCCAGTTGATAATTTCCTGGATGGGAGAGACGCGAGGGTTGCCGGAGATGTCGTTCTGAAGTCCTCAGTGCCCTCTGAGCTTGATTGTTTTCGGCAGGCTTTTCCTTACCAAATGAGGTATCGTACTCAGTGTCCAGATGATGCTACCTAGTTTGGCAATGAAACGTCTGCAGGAAAACAATCAAGCTCAGAGAGCACCGAGGACTCAACAGTTCGACCCCCGAGCTACAAATATTCTCTTCCATCGATGTCACTCCGAAGTACACAATCCCGACTGACTATCTAACAATTAGCATTTTCCAGAAAGAAGATGGAGAATTAATCCATTAACTAACCATTAAGACAGAAATTAAAAACAGTCGATAAACAATAAGCAGAGGAATAATAGTAAACTTTTCACAGTGATGGATTGACCCGAGGGTCAGCCGAGAAACGATCATGCCCTTAGCTGACAGGGGAATCATCTGTCATCCCATCTATTGTCGACAATTGGAGCACACAGTACAATTTTTCACCAGAATTGTCATCTTCGATGATTGACATATTTTGGGCACATGTGAAAAAAAAATGGCATTTCTTCCGACCAACTTGCTTTTCATTTCCCAGTGGTTTTGTTACCTTCCATTGTCAATATTGTTTTGTGTCATATAAACACATCAGCAATGTCGTTTGCAACGTGTGTTAAGGGAGACCGACTGAAGAAATGATTTTGTGGATGCCAAGACATTCCACCATGCGAAAATAAGGGATGGTAGGTGTTGGCTCAGGTGCTCCACTGGGTTTGGTGAAACTTAATAATTGGGTATATGGGTATAATGTATTTTGATTGATTAATTGGTCACATTTATACCCCTTCAGACCACACTTGGATTCTTGGCAGCCACCAAAAGAACTAACCTGCTACAGAAGCTTTTCCTGGTCTTTGCATTTTTCCATTATTGCTTTGGCCATGGGGCCAGGGGCTCCCTCCCAAACCCTGAATAAATGCAAGACAAAAGGATTCTAAGTAGATGGGCTTGTTATCTGGAGCAGTCACACTGTCATAAAGCTGAATCACCATTTACCCTGTAAAGATTCCTTCTCCACTGACGCCAGCTGGGAATTCGGGGAACTGAAGTCCACATATCTTAGGTTGAGAAACACTACCTTAGATCTTGACTTAAACAATGCCTCTTGGTTAAACAAAGGCATAATCCTTGTCAATGATGCCACAGAGATGTTTGTGGCTGCCGAACAGCATCCCATGTCCCAAACATCACATTCACACCAAATGACAATGATGCTATTGACATTATCAGGAGTGATTAGCAAGCAACAAAGGACGCAACCGATACAAGCTGTTATGATTAGCAAACGATCCAGTCTATCAACTCTGCCTCTGCCTCTTTTTTTCATAACCATTAAAGAACAGATCCACAGAGAACCTGATGAACCACACAATGTGCTACAATAGCAGTGCGCTTAATTATTTCACGCCACTCCTTTATTCCTTTAAAACGATAACTCTGAAACAAAGATGCGCATCAAAAAAGGAGGAAAGGTTAACCGAACCTCATTCCTAGGTATAGAATATTCCATTCATCCAAAACAATATTTTATGTGTGATACTTGGGTATGTATCTCCCCCACACACAATTCTCGACTTTGCAGAACAATCAGGAAAGATTAACTGGCGCTCCTTATTTCACAAATGGTGCTACCTTTGAGAAATGGGCAGTTCTTGCCAATCTGTTCCGATTGTGCTGCAAAGATAAATTACACAAAACATAATTTGACAGAGAATATTATTTCTCTTCCCCCAAATTAAATCTTCTCCAAAATTTTACCCATTGTAAGTACATAATACCCCTTAACTAAGGTGATTGTTCCTGGCTGAGATTCTTTTAATATGCAAATGTGGGTTTCTATTACCCAAAGAATGAAAATAAATACATATGGAAAATAAGATCATAGCAACATAGGGTCCTGATTTAGAGGGTGTGGTGGAGAATAATCCATGTAGTTTCCCCCCACCCTGTTTGCAATTCTCTCTCCTTTCCAATTTATACACAGATATCTTTCTGGTAACCAAGGTTAGTTCTCAGTTGTGGAATGAATGTATCTAAATTGGCTTATATCCACTAAGGATAATGCTAGATTTCATGTAAAAGAGAAGTGGGCAATTTAGAGGAACCAGAAATTGCAGGACCCAACAGGATTTATATGTCTACTGCAACAAAAAGCAAAATGAATGTGCTAATTCCCATCTCATCTCTTATTTGGTTCACGGGAGTACAGAATCTTTGAGTCAGAAAGATGTGTTTTAGACCAACAACCCAACTTATGTTCAATAAAATACTGTATATTGAAGCATCCCAGACAGATAGTTGTCCAGGCTCTACTAAGCAAGGCATATGATTTATTTGGATCACTGGCTAATTGTTGAATTGCTCTCGCTATTAAGATGTTTTTTTTCCTCACATTCAGTAGGATCATAGACCACTTTCTGTAAATCCATTATTTCATAGTGAGGACTACGTGGAGTCCTTGGTGCTCTCTGAGCTTGGTTGTTTTCCTGCATCGCTGATGATGCTACCTAGTTTGATAATGAAACAATCAAGTTCAGAGAGCTCCAAGGACTTCACAGTTCAACCCTGAGCTACAAATATCCCCTTCTATCAGTGAGGATCACTCCTCAAGTTCTTTGCTGTGACCTTCTTTCAGGCATTTGAAAAGGGCTATCACATTCCTTGCCCATTTGTCTCTTCTCAAGGCTGAACATAGATACTTCCTTCAGTCTCTCTTCGTTGACCTTGTTGTCCTTCTCTGAATCTATTCCAATGGGTAAAGTTGCACCATCATTACTCAACTATTTTGCCTAAGTTACTCCGGGGTCTCTTTAGGGCTTCAGAGATGGGGCTGTACATATGGGTCCCTCTTGAGATTCGTTTGAGTAGAAATACTGGAAAAGAAGCTTGAGTCAGCAGCTTCCACCTTCAAATTGTGGGTTTTACTCCCCAATTATGATCCTGAAAATGTTTTCAAAGAAGTGTTTGAAGTTTTCCAAAACGTGGGGAATTTCTGCAAGCAAGTAGAATGTTTTTTCATGGGTTTAATAATCATAAATATGGCACTTTCATGTTGCATCTTTTCTAATATCCCAGAAAGAAAGGGGACACCACAACACTCATGGTTTCTTTCTTTGTCATTAAGACCAACAATAATTCTTACATTCTAATATACTTGCTGATACAACAAACATTCCCTTGCAGAATGTGGTAGTTGCCAGAGAGATCTAATTTAATTTTCTTTCAGTGATTGAATAGGGGCACTGTCAGTCTCTTGAGATTTCTTATTAAAGCTTAAGGCACCCTCAAGCAAGGAAAAGAAGGCAAGTTCTTATTTAATTTTAATGGTATTTTAATTCATTTTTTTGCTGATTTCACTCTCGCTGCAAGATGTGAGTGTGTTATCACAAGAGTTTCTGTTGAGTAAACTCATCAGTTATCCGTTGCACGATACATGCTACTTTGGAAGGATATTGTCCTTCCTTTTATTTGCTATGACTCTTCTAGGGAAGAGATTGCAGTTTTTCTATTACAGATAGTCCTTCACTTACAACTATTCATTGTTCCAAGTTACAATGGCACTGAAAAAGTGACTTACGACTGATCCTCATACTTATGACCGTTGCAGCATCTCCACAGCCACATGATCAGAATTCAGGCACTCAGCATGTATTTACAACAGTTGCAGCACCCCAAGGTCATATGATTGTGATTTGCGACCTTCCTCCAGTTTGCCTTCTAATATTTTAGCTTTATGACATATTGGTGGTTTGAAGTTTTATATAAAATGTCGGTCAATGGTCTTAAATCAATTTTTAATTGAGTTGGAGATATAGGACCAAATATTTTGTCCTGGGGAGTGGACATCTTCATGCTTCTTCCTCATCTCCATGAATTTTTAATGCTTCTTTTCTATGGCAAGCAGTGGAAAGGAAACGATGGACATCAACCTGAGAGGTGCTCTCAAATGATTCCCTCACTTGGACAAGGATTGGCCTACTTCAGCAACTGTAAGATGTGTGGACTTTGACTCCCAAAATTTCCCCCAACCACCTTCTAAATCCACACAACTTAAAGTTGCTGAGGTTGAGAAACACTGGTCTACACCAAGGATGGATAACCGACCTTTCCAAGAACTCTTCCCTTACCTAGCTGTGTCTTCCCCACATCTCCAGGGCTAAAAAACCTTTTTGACGCACATGAGAACATCCCTTCAACTTATCCATCTAAGACAAGGCTTGTAAATGCAGAGCAGCCCCAACTCTCAATGGAATTGCCCTGCAAAACCTGCGTTTTCTGCCTTGTGCAAAAAGCACAAGAAAGTGAATTTTGAAACCCTTGTCTTTCAATGGGGGGAGGTGTGTAGGTGAAGAAAGAACCGGATGAATGTTTCTTCTCCAGAAAGAAACAAGAGAAAGGCTCTGAATTCTTTAGCTCTGCTGTGTTTGCCCTCCACCTAATCTCCTGCCTATGTTTGACTGTTCATATGGGAAGCCCGAAGCTGCTGAGTAGTTTTTTCCATTAAATATTTGATGACAGAGAATGCAGAAGTCTGCATGTGTTAGCAAAGCCACGATTATGTGTGAAATGTGCAACGGGCCAGAAAAACACTTCCCGGAGTGTGGTGAGATTTCAAAAGATATCAAATGAGCTTGCTTCTTTCTCTCTTTCTTTCTCTCTCTCTCTCTTTCTCTCTTTCTCTCTCTCTTTCTTTCTTTCTCTCTCTCTTCCTTCCTTCTTTCTTTCTTTTCCTTCCTTCCTTCCTCTCTCTCTTCCTTTCTCCCTCTCTCTCTCTCTTTCTTTCTTTTTCTTTCTTTCTCTCTCTCTCTCTTTCTTTCTCTCTTCCTTCCTTCTTTCTTTTTTCTTTCCCTTCCTTCCTCTCTCTCTCTCTCTCTCTTTTTCTTTCCCTCCCTCCCTCCCTCTCTCCCTTCCTTCC
>JANHZU010002759.1:0-19600 GCA_032468055.1 Acrochordus granulatus | reverse complement strand
GGCAGGAAGGAAAGAAATGTGGGCAGCAGCATCGGGGATTCTGGGAGTCGGAAGAAGGAAGGGACTGAGAGTGCCAGCAAGGGGCAGGGGTGTTCAAGTTACCCCTTGAGTCATGTCCCCAAAGGCACAGATGAGATCTCCTGCCCTCAAGGCAGCTGCTGCCCCCCTGAACGGTCCACGGGGCATCAGCCCCCTTGGTTTGCCTTCCAAAGAGGGGCCATGCAGCTTGTGTGGCTATGTGGGAAGAGGTGGGCCCGGTTGCAAGATCTCGGGACGTGCTCCGGCATGGCTCACAGAAGGTCCCGAGGTGATTGCCCAGGTGAGAAAGAGGTCCAGTGAGAAAGGTGGAGGCCCGCCGCAGTGTCCAGACTGGCCATCCCAGAGAGTCCAGAGAGGGTGATGCTGTTTGGCTTTCATCTGCAGCTCGAGCTTACCTGCTGCAAGCAACAGGCGGCTCTTTCATCTACGCAGGTGTATAATGCTAGATCCCAGCAACTGGGAACATAGCTCAACCCGTGTGCAGACACTACAGCTCCCACAATCCTTGGCCAATGTGGCTGGAGTCCATCAGGCTGGGAAAGAGCCTGCGGCTATTCTTTTTCCATGCGCAAAGCCTGAAGCGCCAGGACCAGCCTTCCTAACCAAGCACGATAGACAGAACTCGGCTCATTTTTACATGTTTCTCTTTTACAATCACCAACTTATAGGGGTCTATTGCCTTTTTTGCCATATCTTGGCTGCAATACTCTGAGGGTCCACTGGATGTCAGCAGAGATAGGGAAGTTAGCATCTCCCTGCCGCCCTCTGGTGGTGATCTCGATCATTGCCAATCCTATTTGGAGCCTGTTAAACAGTTGTGCAGGGTGTCCTCAACTTATAACCATTTGTTTAGCGGCCATTTGAAGTTACAACAGTGCTGAAAAAAGTGACTTGCAACCACTCCTCATATTTACAACCACTGCAGCATCTTCACAGTCATGTGATCAAAATTTGGGCACGTGGCAACCAGCGTGTATCTATGATGGTTGCAACATCCCGGTGCCATGTGATCACTGTTTGCAACCGTCCTGGTCAGCTTCCAACAAGCAAAATCAAAGGGGGAGCTGGATTCACTTAGCAGCAACATTATTCACTTAACAACTGCAGTGATTTGTTTAAGAACCATGTAAAAAATCAGGCATGACTCACTTAACAGTTGCTTTGCTTAGCAGTGAAAATTCTGGTCCCATTTGTGGTTGTAAATCGAGGACTACCTGCATTTTAAATGGTTAGAGTGTGCTCTCTGCCTTTTTCTTTCTGAATTTAAATGTGGCTTTTAATTTTCAACGACAGATATTATTATTTTACTTTTGTTTTAACTATGCACATCACTCAGTCGCACGTGAGTGAGATGGGCAGCCATTTAAATTTAATAAATAATAATATTTTATTCCTGTCCCTGATTTAACAATATCTACTACTCACCGTTATTGAAATGACTGTTGTGGATCAAATGCAAGACAGAATGCTTTCCTACTGGGGAGCAAACACATTTGTAAATATTGGGGTTCAACTGGCAAGACCTCCCCAATATCTCCCTGTCCTGCCCAACCTTGCACCATTCTCGCTCTGTTTTCCTGCTGCTGATTCGAAAGATGACCTGGCGTTGGATTCCTTCATTGGGGTGCTGATCAAGATAAGAGGGGCCTGGATGGTGACATTAGCCCTGATCCTAATGATGGATCTGCCCAGGATGCTTGCAGGGAGGGCTAGGCCCTCTGCATATGCTCAGAAACACTCTCCTCTCCCTTATGCTGCTGTGAATGATGTAAGCTTGAGCCCAGCACTGGAAATACTTTCTAAAACCTTGTTTCTCAGCAACTTAAAGCCTTTACTAGACCGCTCCTTTGAGATCCTAGATCTGTGTTTCTTCAACTCCCAGAATCCCCCAGCCAGCAAGGGTTTACCCAAATTCAGCACGGACAGCACAAGAAGAAACGTCGCTAGATTACCTTTATTGCCTTTTTTTCAATGGGGTAGCTTTCTTAATAGACGGGAATGCGGTAGACGTAATATACCTTGACTTCAGCCAAGTGGAGAAAAAGAACCCTAAATGAATAACCGCGTTGATTGCGGGCTGACCGGCATGACAGTGAAGTGGAAAACTGACCTGCCGGCTGGGGGATTCTGGGAGGTGAAGTCAAGTTGCCGAGGCTGAGAAACATTGGGCTAAACCTTGGCAGAACCTGGTTCCCGGAACCCAGAGACGAACCTCCAGGCTTGGAAAACGTGCCAGCTGACGTCTGGGTGCTAAGTCCAGGATGCCAGCCCGCCTCATTTGGCTCTCGCCGTGACCAAAGCCAGGCCCCGCCCAACCTCCCGGCTGATGTTGCTGCACGCGCTTCCCCCCCGAAGCAGTGACCGCAGCGCAAGCCACGCAGCCCCCCAGTGTCAAAAGCTCTGCAAGCCGAGAAAGCTTCCCTGCCGGCCTCCTTTCAAACGTGGACTCGCCGCGTTTTACAAAAGCCCTTCCCATCTGGCGCTGAGCAAACTCCCTTGAGAGGCGGTGCCCGGGCTGGCCACGCTGCGGTTGAGACGCCCACGCATGTCAAGGACTTTTGTTGAATGCCACAACCCCGGACCCACAAAACAGCCCCACATCCTCCTCTGGGCTGCCTTCCTCCACGGCTTTTCTCTCTCGCTTTCACTTCCTCTCTCGGCTGCAGTGCACTTTTCCTCCTGCCTTCGTCCACTCCGCGGAAGCATTCAGCTGCCTTTGCTCACAAAAGCGCAGCCTGGCAAGAGGGCGGCATCCCGGTTGGGGGGCGCCTGATCGAAAAGATGTGGGGCCCGCAGAGATGGCTCCCCTTGGGTCCAAGGCACGGCCGGGTTCCTGGCGAGCTTCTGGAAGTCGGCATCGTGCCGTTGGGTTAACCGCATCGACCCCACGCCTGGCTCGTTGCACTAACACTGCTCTTTATTCCTTCTTGTGGGCCACTTCTGATGGCCAACCTGTTTTATTGCGTTGTAAACTGCTGGAGTTGTTCCAAGCTAGGTGATGTCATAAAATAAAATGGCTTCATCTAATTTTACCTCCTTCAACGTGGGGCCACAGGTGCAGGTGGGAACACCCCCCTTGGGCTTAAAGAGGGGATAGATTTCTGGGATGCGAAAGAAAAGCATGCTGGACTGATCCCACAGCTTGTCCGGGGCAGCCCCTGCCAAAATCAAGGCGCCCCCCCGCCCCCGAGGTGGAGTAGAGAGTGCTTATCTTTCCTCTTTCCTACGCTGGTCCTGCAGATGATGGTCTACTCACTGGCGTGATGCGGTAGCTGCTCCTGGGCGGTCTTTCCCACCTCTCTTTCCCACCTCATCCTTAGCGCATGGGGCACCGGACCATCGACAGCCCTCTGGAACCAGAAGGGGGACCTGAGCCTTGACTGTACACCTGAGCACACCCTTCACCTTCTCTTACCTTCCAACCAACCACCCAGCCTACCCCACCCGGAATAATTTGCCCGGCAAAAGTGGCCGGACACGGGCACTGCCAATGTTTGGCCACAGCAAGATGTGCGTACTCATGCTGCGTGGCTAAGGGACCCTGCAATCAGCGACTGGCAGGGGGGACTTTTCTCTTCCTCCCCAGTCCGTGGGAGCAACCGCACACCAGAAAGCATGGATTTCCCCTCCCGCAAAGAGTTTTTTTCCCCCATACACATTTTGGGCGGATTTAATTCTCTCATTCGCCTGTTTTTCAAATCTGCAACACCCAAAACTGGACCGAAGGACGAAGCACAGCGGCTTCTTCCCCTGCCCGGTTAGCCGTAACTGCGGGGATGGTGCTCACAACAGAGGAGCAGAGGCCATCAAGAAAAGTTGGCAACCCTTTTCAGGAAGTGGCCTGCTGCATGATTTCTCATCCTTGAGAAAAAGATAAGTTTTGCAGCTGGGCAATCAGAGGCTGCTTCTGTTTGATTTCAGGGGGGGCGTGTTTTTTTAAGGCCACAAACAGAAAGTTCAAAAGAAAAACCGGAATGAAACAAGGAAGGAGGGAACAGGCTGGCTTCTGTCGCGCCCAGGCACGGAGGGAGACGTGTGCAAATCAGGCACTTTGCACATGCCCAGAGACACGGTCCTGTCCTCCTTACTTGGCATGAAACGAGACCCCAGAAGCAAAGTTAGCTTCGAAATTCGACGGTTGAATTTTGGCAAGTGTGCGCGCCGCATGAAAGAGGTACAGTCCTCTCTTTCCCCCGCCGAGAGAGCAGACCGAAGCCGGATGCGCAGAGGGAGAAATCGTCTAACCGTTGCCAAGCCCCAAAGTCACGCTGGGCCGCGGTCTCCTTTGTGAAGGAGGGGAAAGACGACTCCTCAGGAGCGCAAAACCCAAACGCGAGCCCGCGGGCGCAGAGCGCCTCCACCCACATGCTCGCCTCTTCCGGAGCTTCCTCCAAGCTCCGTCCCAATTCCGGGGAGGAATTGCCCCGCGCGGCTGCCCCTCTCCACCCAGAGGCTGCGAAGCCGAGGTTGGGCCGCGCGAAGCCAAGGGGCGGCCAGGCTGCGGAAAGACGCTGCTTTGCGTCGCTGCTGCATGAAACCCCCTCGGCTTCACGTGGCATCAACCGATTTTCCCTGCGCAATGGATTCCAACTCCCCTCTTCCCCCCTGCTGGACGGGGATGATGGGAGGATTGGCAATCCTATTGTCGGTGGGAGGAGCAGCGCCTTATGGATTTTTGCACTGCAAAGTTCACTCAGGGCACAACCGGAGGTGAGTTCGGTCCAGTCCACAACTGCACAAGCGGAAAAGGGGGGTGTCAGCGGCACGTCTGGAGCCCCCGAGGGCTGAGATCCCCAACCCGCCTTCTGCAGCGCCCCCCCGCCCGGTCCTACCTGCCGTAAGCCGGGGGCGCCCTGGTCCTCGGCCGTCCCGGATGCCTGGCAGAACCGTTCCCTCTGCAGCCTGGCCAGGTCCTCTCTCAGGATTTCCAGGTGTGCGCGGATGCTGAACAGCATGAAGAGGCAAGCCAGCAGACCCACTGCCAGGACCCCCACGCCCGCCCAGGGTGTTGGGGGGCCCGGCTTCAGCCCCACATGACCCAGCCCTGGGAATGGGCTTAATGCGCCCCTCCGTAACTTTGGAGGCATCTTTTTCTCAGGGTTCTTCCTGGACCTGGTCTCCTTTCTAGCGTCGTCTTGCCCAGCAGAGCCCAAATCCTTGAGTCCCACAGTCCCCAAAACTGGGGGGGCAGGCCCAGGGGTCCTCAGCCCCCCAACCTTTGTCTCCCACAACATGCCAGCTTTGGCATTACAGGTTTTGCCCATGAGGCACCCCAGTCTTTGACTACACTCTCCCCCAGTTTCAAAAGGGTCTGCATGGCAATGCCCCTCCGATGCACCATGCTCCCCCAACATGACCCGTCTCCCCGCACCCCAAGGCTCTTTGTCTGGCCGTCACCGCCTGGCAGAAGGCCACCGGCAGCTCCTGGTGGAGAGCCAGTCTTGCCCGGGGGTGTGTGTCCCTGTGCCCAGTTCGGTTGCGGCTCCTTGGGACAGGATTGGACCTCTCCACCCCCCCAGCACCACCTCGAGGCCTCGGCTTCCTGGGCAGGCAGAGAGTGGCTCTCCTGCGGAGGGGAGCTGATCTGGTGCCAAAGCAAGCGGCTGATTGTGCAAGTAATTGAGGAAGCTGTTCTGGACCTGCGACTGCCAGGCAGATCCGCCCAGCGTGGCGCACAGCCAAATGCAAACGGTATCGCCCTTCTGCACATCCTGGCATGCCACCTTTCAGCCTTGGCAGAGCGCTGGCCAGCTCCACCAGCTGGGAAACATGGCACGGCTTCTTCCCAGCGCTCGGGCCTCAGGATCAGCTGATCCCAAAAATGCAGATTCCCAGGACCCGTGCCGACGGCCTCCTTCGACTTGGACCTGCTCCTGCTGGCACGTTTTGCCAAAGGGCTTTGCAGGGCCCTTCCCAGCGGCCTCGTCTTCCGAGAAGCAAACCGGCTCAGTGCCTGGCCACTGCCTGCCTGGGGCTCGCATCCAGGGCGGCGCGGAAAGCGCCGGCTGGCCACCGCAGCAACGGGCAGGCTGGGGGCACGAGAGGCGGCCGGGCACAGCGGTGGAGCGAGGCGTCAGGGTGGCCAAACGGGCTCCCTTCCCGGGCTCCCTGGACTTGCATCCTGCCAGCCGACTGGCACTAATCAAGACGGACGGCACTGCGGGCCAGCTCTTTGCACGGAGGGTGGGTGTGCCCCGCTCCTGCTCTGAGCTGCAGGCTACAAGTGGGGACGGTGCCCCCCACGGAAAGGAGGTCTGCAAGGGGGCAGCCTCTTCTCCAACTAGGCATCTTCCTGCCATGCTGGCATTGTGCCTGGCAGAATTCCCCAGTTTCCTCTGGACAATGGCGGGTGGGTAACTTGGCTTCTGGGCGGTGCACTAAAGAGAGCTGGTATTGTGCCATCAGTGCCCGCTTGCCGCAGAGCTCAAGGGCGGGGCGCAGACGCTTGCCAAGCCCCAGAGGAGCATTTTAACCGGGACTTGCTTAAAGCCCTCTCTGCCTCCAAATGCGCCAACGCGGAGGAGGAGTTTTCTCCATGTCGGCGGCCTTCAGGGTACGGAAGGAGGACCTATTTTATGCACCTGTTTTCCTGGCATAAGGTGCCGAGGTTGAGAACCCCCATTTCACCCAGGAAGGAGCCCTCTCCACATGCTCCATGGCACTTGCCGCTTCAGAGGTGATGGGTTTCTGGCCTGCAGACGCTTTCGCAGCTGTCTTTGTCAGCCGGCATTCGTGGAAAGAACTGGGTGGATTTTTTTTTCAATTTGAGCTCAGCCTTTCCCAGACAACTAAAACAGCCTGTGGAACTCCTCACCACAAGATTCAAGGACAGCCATCACAGGTAGTCCTTGCCTCATGACCATAATTGAGGCCTGGAATGCCGGGCATAACTTAAGTTGTGGCAGTTGTTAAGCAAGTCACCACATGACCATGCCTGACCTTACAACCTTTTGTGTGAGGGTCATTAATTGAATAGCATAGTCATCAAGCAAGCGCAGCTGTCATTAAGCAGACCAATTTTTTTCAATGGGCGTATTTTTGCCAGGAACTGGAAGTAAATGCTGGAAATGGGCAAAAACCTGAAAATTGCGGTGCCATAAATACATGCGTGTGTGTTTATATTTACATTTACGCGGATACAGCATGCAAACAGAGAAGTTTGAGGCAGTACAGAGAAGTCCCTTGTTCTGCTGAGAAGCAAAATGATTTGCGTGACATTTTTGGGTGGTCCTCTGAGGAAGAATTCTCCTGTTGCTGTTTTCCTAACTCTGCAAGCCTGCTTGCAGTCCCCAATCTGGAAGACCTCAGATGAACCGAGACTTTAACCGCTGCCCTCCAGCCAACAACCACATGGCTGAGATCATGAGACCTTCATTTCACCCATCTGGGGGGGACCTGCCATAAACAACAGCCATATTCTGAGAGGACAGGAAGATTTCTTCTCCTCCTCTTCCTTCCTTGCATTCTCCAATAGTCTTTGCCCCAAAGGTGCCCACCCTGGTAGGAACTATGCTTACTTTGAGCAGGGAATGTTGCATGCCACACAGGGCGATTGAGGTGGTCATCTTGCTTACCCCTTCTTTATTGTCCTAAAAGCCTCAATCAATCAAAGCCACGATTTGACTTTGGGATTTGATGATTAGAATTATAGGGGATCACAGACATAATGTAGAGTGAAAATAGAACTGAAGGAAAGGAAAGGACGTGAAAAAGGATTAGGAGATAACTTCCCCCGTGAAGGAATGGGGTGTAAGGAAAGGGGACAGAGTTTCCTGAGAAGAGGAGAAATGGTGGCACAAGATGCCACCAAAGGGACTGTGGATGTATGGAGAGGGATGCATGGTGGAATGATGAAGCGAAAAGGGTTGAGGCTGAGAAAAATGCATATGAGAATGATTGGTGCAAAAACGGTGAGAGAGATATTCTATAATGCTATATAGGGGTAAATAATGTTTTCAGAAACATCTAAGATCAAAATTAAGATTAAAAGAAGGAAAGAAAATGCAGTATGATTGAGCGAAATAAAAGCATTCTTTGGAAGTTAATGAATAAAGAGCTTCCAGAAGAATGGATGGAATTAAGAATAAAAAATGAGGGCATGTTGTGGAAGGAAACTGTATCAAGGAAATGTAAATATTTGTAGGTAAGTACTCTTACATAATTTCAGATCAGACCCATGATAGCCTTCCAGTAAACAGGGAAAACAAAATCGTAAATGCTGTGAAGATGTTGAACAGTCGGCTGCAGACGTAGATGGTGTAAGTGGAGAGGCGTCGAATAAGAGCTTCCAGAAGAATGAACGGAATTAAGAATTTAAAAAATGGGGACATGTCTTGGAAGGAAACTGTAGAGAGGAAATTTAAATATTACAGGAATAATCATACAAACATTTCAATTCATACCCAAGATATACATGATAGAATTCCTGTCTGTGAAGACTCTCACTCGTCCAGGGTAATTGCATCGCAACAAAGTTTAAAAAACAGGCATCTTTGAGAAAGCCTTTTGGATTAAAGGCGAAACGTCTTCGACTTGAGAAAAATCCAGTCCAGATGCCTGTTTTTTAAACTTTGTTGCGATGATAGAATTCCAGAAAACAGTGAAAACAAAATCATAAACGCTGTGAAGATGTTGAAAGACGGCTGCAGATGTAGATGGTATAACTGGAGAAATGTTAAAATATGAATGTGGCTTGCTTGTAGTGTTTGTGTGACCTGCTTACTGTGTGTATGAAGACAGCATCTGTGCCCGACTATTGCAAGAATGACACTGTTGTTCTCCTAGGCAAAAGGAACTGTCAGGCTTCCGAAGTAGACAGGAAATACGATCATTGATGATTAATTCTACTTTACTGTAAGACCGCAGTAACAGAATCTTGTAAGTCTCAAGGAGCATAAATCTCCCTTCATCTCTTTTATAATCTGATAAATAAAAGCTGTAAAAGAGATGGCAGGAGATATGTACTTTCAGACTTGCAACGTTCTGTTGATGCCGTGTTAGCTTATCTGGTTGTGTTCCTGAACGGTTTACCTGGGAAAGATGACATCAGTCTTGCAAGAGTCATAGTACAAATTTCCCATCTTTTTTACAGCTTGAGAAATTTGGGGGATTCCTTCCTTCCTTTCTCTTCCCATTATGTAGCTGAAGGCTCTGCCTTCTCTTATCTGATTGTTCCTCAGGCCGCAAATCTTCCACCACCACCTCACATTCCCAAGGTCATTCTCACATTCCAATACAGTAAATCATCACGTGAATCATCAAGTTTATTGTCCATGTATTGATTTAGAGAAAACGTACAATAATGTGAATAGGCTAGAATTACAGAATGTTTTGGAATTAAGTATGGAGTTGAAAGTCAGTTGCTTCAACCGTTAAGGATGGGAGAAAGGCATGCATGTGAATAAGTGGACTCAGGTTCAACACTTAACGGGAGGGAAAGAAAAGATAAGCAAGATCCCCTTGGTGGTTTTATCTAAGTATGATAAATGCATAAAAAAATATTTTGGTAATAATAGGGATGTGTTGCTCGGAGATGTGAAGGTACTGTATGTTCATTTTTGTATGCAGATGATGCCACGTTGTCCAAGAACTGAAAAGATTGGCAGCAAATGTTGATGGACTGTGTGATGCAACAAGGAGTATAGATCTAAAATAACATATCAGCTATGAAGATAACTGTGTTTGACAGGGAAAATGGGGTGAGCTATTGCAACCTTGAGGTCCTTTGTGCTCTCTGAGCTTGGTGGTTTTCTTGCAGACATTTCATTACCAAATTAGGTAACATCATCAGTGCTAGAAGGGAGGGGGGTTTGCAAGTTATAGCGAAACCGAAGCACAGAGGAATACTGCTGTTGTAAGCTGCTCAGAGTCACTGTGAATTGAATAATACCAAAATAATAAATTGTGCGTCTTGATAGAAGCCTTACTAAAGATGAGAAGATGGAGAAATGTTAAAATGTGCAAATTCTGGTGGAAAGACAGTGGGTAGCATGGTGTCTGGTGTGAGGGATGTTTGTTGAGGTAAGTGCAAGTGGCTGTGTGTGAGAGTGAGCTTCTGTGCACTTGGTGATACAAAATCGTGCAAGAGTCGGGGTCAAGAATAGTGGGGTGCCGAAAGAACGGGCCTGGGGTACCAAGGGCGGGAGTCACGTGCTGGATCCGTTGAGCCAGACAGACATCAAAGCTAATCGGAACACAAACAACGAAAGAAAAGTGAAAAGGGTGAAGGGAAGACGACCGAGCGAGTCACGCGTGAATGAGCTGAGAAGCTCCTCAGAAGCAGAAGTGAGAAATCTAAAGAAGAAAGGAAAGCGCATGACTTGGTCTATGGAAGGCACTGACGCACGGAATCCGCCTGTTTGCAAGGACAGAAAGTTACAGGTAGTCCTCAACTTACAGCCATTCATTTTGAGACAGCTCGAAGTTACAACGGCACTGAAAAGAAGCGACTTATGACCAGTCCTCACCTTTATGACCATTGCAGCGTTCCCCACGGTCACGTGATAAAAAATTGGGCACTTGGCAATCAGCGTGTATCTGTGGCAGTTGCACTGTGCTGGGCTCCGTTCACCACCTTCCCAGCCAGCCTCCTCCAAGCTAAGTCAATGGGGATTGCTGGATTTGCTCAATGACTGCATGATTCACTTAACTGCAGCGATTTACTTAACAATTGTGGTAAAAAGGTCGTAAAATTGGGCACGACTCACTTAACCACCTTGCTTAGTAATGGAAATTCTGGTTCCAGTTGTGGTTGTAAGTTGAGGACAACCTGTAATGTAATGGAGGGTCTCTTGACACCGTAAATGAGACTGAACCGGATTCCCTTTCCTCCTCCTCCTCCTCCTTTTCCAGCCTTTCATGTCTGTTTCTTGCTCCTTTTCTGCCCTTCGTCTTACGCTGCTCATCCCAACGTGGTCATCCAAAAACAGGGTAGGCAGATACCCTTCTCTGGAGACCCTTGATTAGAATGAGACTGCAACTCCCAGAATTCCCGGGAGCCCTCGTGGCTCAGGAATCCTGGGAGTTCCAGCTCCAGAAGGGGAGAGACCGATTTAACCTTAAACCGACGGCTAGAAAATGCAGAAAAGTCTGGCTTTCATACTACAGGTCGTGCTTGACTTATGACCGTTGAGCGGGGAATTACAGTTGTACACCATGAAGGTCATTGAGCGGGTCATCATGTGACTGTGCCTGATTTTGCAGCCTTTTTTGTGGCGGTCATAAAGTGAACGCTGCAATCATTAAGCAAATCCATTTTCTGCAAAGGGCATTGTTTGCTGGAAAGACTGGTTTCTGACAAAAAGGTCATAAACCACAAGGACACAACCATGGGACGCTGCAGATGGCGGTAAACGAGCGCCCAAAACGCGATCACGTGACCACATGGGGAGGCCCGAGTGTCGGACCCCTTCAAATCCGGGTCCATTGCAATTTTGTCTGGCTGCTAAGCAAGTGGCCGTAAACGGAGGACTGCCTGTACACTCCAGTGCTCGGTTCCTTAAAGGACATGCAGATAATTCCCCTGTTCGGTTCCAACTCCGTGGAGTCCCCTGAAGTGACGCAGTACGACCGGCCAGCTCTTTGTTGCTGACGCCATTCGCACAAAAGCCCCGACAAGCTTGTCTCTGCAGAAGCGCCACGTCAGTCTCAGCTGCACAAAAAGAGCCCAGGATGATGGGAAATGGGCAACGTCAGCACTCCCTCGGAACCCCCCCCCGTTTCAGAAGAAAGGAAGTGCCGCGGGCTTGACGCGCACAAAGAGGAAGCGGAGGCACCCTCGTGCGGTGGGCCCGGCCAATGCTCAGCACCCCCTTGGGGGACATGGGGGTCTGTCCTTCACGACGCGCAGCGAACACCCGTGCAAAGGGACCGCTGGGGAGGATGACAAGGACACCGGCATCGTTTTATGTTTATTCCGATGCTGCGCAGCAAAACGGGACTTTCTCTCGCCAGGGCCCACGGACGTTGTGGGGAGCAGGGAAGGCTGTCAGAGGCGCGGCAGTGAAGCGGTGGTGTCAGAGGAGACGGGTGTGCGCAATATTTTGCCCCCTCCAAATTCCCTCCACAATAAATGAGGTGCCTTTCTGAGTGCTGGCAGTGGGAGCGAGGCGGGTGCCGACTGCAAGGGGTGTAGGCTTGGGGGGGCCGTCCCCCACAGCTTTGGCCGCACCAGAGGCCCCGCGTCTCAAGGCTCGCGAGGGCTGCAGTTCTGCCATTCTGCAGTGCCACATTCACGGGTGCATGCAGCGACAGGCGGCGCTGTCCTCGCAGATGCGCGCAACCTCAGTGCGCAACGCCGAGTTGGGCTTTCACACCTGCCAGCTCCAAAGGGTCGTCTGCACCCACCCAAGCCGACAACTGGGGCAGGGCACGGTCTTCTCTCTCTTTGCACAAGCAACGGGGAGCTTGGCTCCTTCGGCCCTTCCCCGTTTGGGGAGGCCCGGCATCCTCGTCTTTGGGGTTCTGTCGCCCCCTGCTGGCGGCGACCCAAAGAGCAGTCTTGGGAGACAGATGTGCTCCCGCCATCCCCCTGCACGGCCCCACAGCTGGACAGCCGTTCTGCTTGACGGAGGGTGGCCGAGTCCATCGATGTGGTGCTCCGCCACAGCGACAGGGGTGCTTTTGAGCATCCCGAGAGCCCGATCCGGCAAGCAGAACAAGCATAGAAATACAAAAGAGGGGACGCCGCAGCGCCCGGCCTGGGTGAGAAGCTTAACCGCGCTGGGAAAGACGGAAGTCGGGCAGGAAACGGGCGTGGCTCACTGGAGTCCACGCACGTAGGAGCCACTCACTGAGTTCCTTGTGGTCGGGCCTGTTTTCGGGTTCCAGCTGCTCTCCGAGCTGCAGAGTTTGGAACAAAGCAATGGCGCAGGGCCTGGGCAGCGCTTCCCTTCCGCATCCTTTTCCTGCCGGGATGTCGGAAAGTCGAGATTCGCCAGCCCGGAAACAAAAGGGAAGGATGCAGGCCGGCGCCGCGCTTGCACACAGAGGAGTCCCCCGTACGGGAGCCGGCAGTGTGGGTCCCTACTCTCCTCTCTGGCTCTCCAGAGCCCATCCGGACCCCCAGCCCTGCAGTCCTCCTGCTGCCCCTTCCTCAATGGACCTGGAAGAGGCCGAAATAGGTGAGGTAGCGGTCAGCCTTGAGACGGACTCTCGGGATGGTGCGAAGGCGGATGGACGCTTCAGGACGCAGGAGAACCAGCCCGGAGACTTGGCACACCCGGAGTTCGGCTTCCTGGGGTCCCGAGCTGGTGGGGGGGAACTGTTCCAAACAGCGCAAGGCCAATTCACCTCCCAGCATCACGTCCAGTTTCATGTAGACGGTCTTCCCCTCGTTGAAGTGGACCTGGCAGCGCAGGAGGAAGAGAGAGATGTGCCGTGTCCTCCACGTACCGCCCCAATCTGCCCATCGCACGGACTTCAGCGACAAGCAGACAGATTCCCAGAGAACCTGGGCCCTGCTGCTCCCGGAATTCCCCAGCTCCTGCCATGCTTGTGGGGAATTCTGGGAATTGCAGCTCCAATACACAGAGTCCTAAACTTATGGCCAGTCGTTTAGTGACCATTTGAAGTTACAACCTACTTGGAAAAGGAGATAACGTTACCACCCGGATCCGAAGTTCTGATGGTCGCCCCCATCCCACCCCGCTCGGCTGCATTCATAACCATCTGCAGCATCCCGCAGTTGTCTGACTGTGTTCCACACCAGCTTTGCCAACAACGGGCACTTACTTCCAGTTTTCGGCAAAACCATGTCACAGAGAACAATGGGTTGGTTTAATGACTTCAGCGCTCATTTAAAGACCGCTGCATTTGCAGTTACAACTGCCCGTTCACTTTACAACTGCTGCCCCAAAGTTGTCAAATCCTGCAACTGATGGGTTTTACGACTTATGATTTAAGACCATCGTGGGCAGGTTCCATGATGGTCGTAACTTGAGGTCTTCGCTGTCACTTGTACAGCTAAGCGGCCCAACATGGAGGAAGTTTGAAAGAGTCAGACACGCACGGCTGTGGCAGTGAGCACCCACCAGTGTTTCTCAGCTGTGGCAATCCGAAGACAAGTGGGCTTCAACGCCAGAACTCCCCTGGCGGCAACTACACGAATCCTTGGACTCCCTCCTTCCATTCCGGTTCCTCCCAGAGGAATCCGAAGTCCAGAACGCTTTGCTCTCGGTACCCACAAGCTCCCTGACCCGCTCACCTGGCAATACAAGTAATACAGCCCCCTCTTGATCACCGTGAACTCCCCGCGGCTGCTGTCGTAACGCAGCGGGTTCGTGGCGTTGAGCTTAGCTTCAGCCCATCCACGGATGGTACCGTTTGCATCTGGGGAGGGAGAGAGACGGGAGGGGTCAATGCGCATGTCATCCGCACCCTCCAGCTTTTTCCCAGAAGCCCCTCGCCTCCAGCTGCACAAGGCAGAGCTGATGGAGATCATCGGGCGCCGCACAAAGCACGCTTCCTGTAGTCACCCATTTCCTGGGTTCCTGCCATAAAGTGGATCGTGCAGGCTGGAGCAAGCAATGTGCTAAGTTCCTTAAAAGTAAGGAGCGAGGGTGAGAAGGGCCCAACTGGGATCAGCCTTGGTTTCCCACCTGCCTTCCCAAAGGGCCCCCAGAAGTGTTACCTGCCTGCATCCCAGCTCGTCCTCCAGTGGGTTGCACTGAAAAAGAAAGGGAGGGAGGGAGGGCGGGAGGGAGGGAGAGGTCAGTTGGAGCTCCCGGCTCAGGGGGGGGATGGAGGGGGTTCTGCAATATTTGGAGAGATGCTCCAAAGAAAATCCAGGGGTGGGAGATGGACCCCCAGACTTGGGCCTTTCTCCTTTAGGGGGAGGGGAAAGGAGGACCAGAGGAGACCCTCACCTTCATAGTGCGCAGCGCAGATGGTTCCAGTCCGGCAAGAAGGCCGAACACGTTTTCCTTTCTCTTTCTCGGCTGAAAGAGAGATGGGGGACTTTGGTGGGTGAATGAGCCCAGAAAATACCACAACTTTCTTGGCCATCTGACTGGAAGAGGGAAAGTCTCCTTTGGGGGAGAGGGGTGGCGATATAAATTTGCTTCATAAACAAATAATGATTAATAAAAAATAAGATAGAAGGAAAAGACACACCACAAATATACTTTCCTGGGGCTGGACAGGGCCTTGTGGCTGCCAGCTGCTGACGAGAACATGAGAAAAGAATTCTTCTCTAGCCAAACCAATTTATACAGGGAGTCCCTGACTTACTATCACAATTGGGACCAGAATTTCCGTTGCTAAGACAGTTGTAAAGTGAATCAGGTGGTTGTGAAGCAAATCCAGCTTCCCCCATTGACTTTGCTTGTCCCTGGGAAGGTCACAAATGGCAATCACATGACCCCAGGACGGTTCAACCAGCATAAATATATACTGGTTGTCAAGCATTAAAATTATTATCATGTGGCTATGAAGATGCTGCCATGTTGTAAGTGCGAGGTCAGGTTGTAAGTCACTTTTTTCAATGCTGTTGTAATGTTGAACAATCACTAAATGAATGGTTGTAAATTGAGGACTACCTATGGGTCTCTGTGCTGAACTCCTTTGGCACACACGCAATGGATGGCTTGCCCAGATGTGTAGGTTCTTATTCTATTTTTTAAGTGTAAGCTGTCTAGAGTCACTCGGGAGTCAGACAGCTTCTAAATCTACTCCATGTTCATATTCATAGCACTGAAGATGGCTTGTTAGAAAGAGGCGGCCAGGTCGGCTGGTTGGGATCCAAATCAACAATGGACTGAGCACAAACTCAAGGGATCACATGTAGTCCTTGCTTAACAATGGTAATTGGACTGGAATTTCCATCACTAATCAAGGCAGTCATAAAGAGTGACATAATGTGATCGCTTTGCTTAGTGATGACAATCCTAGCAGTTGTCATTATTAAGTGACAACTGGAGGTCATTGAGCAAGGACTTTACGTGATTGGGATTTATGACTTCCTGCTGGCTTCCAAGAAGCAAAGTCATTGGGGAAGCCAGTAGGAAGTCACAAATCCCAGGCAGATTTCAAACAGGTAATTGCGTAGCTAAGTGGCTGCTGTGTACAGTGGAATAATGGTGGAGTTGGTGATGGTTGCTGATGGGTGAGGGATTGTGCACAGATGGCTGCCGCAGGCAGAGGGGATGCTACGGGCATGCAAACGTGCGCTGGGAGATTTGATCATATGACTCAGGAGGCACTGTGATGACCAAACTTCAAGGACCAGTCATTAGTACCACTTGTTCAACACTGTTGCAACAGTCACTGAATGAGTGGTCATTAACCAAGGACCACCTGATGCTGTTCAGCCTGTATCTTCTGCCCAACCTGAAGGAGGGACTCACCTTGCCTTCGATGCCGCAGCGCCCCCTGCTGAGCAAAGTGGTGCAGGAACTTGCCTTGGCTGTTCCAACTGGAGGACAGCATCACCTATAGGAGCAGGGAGGTACTGCAAATTAACACAGCAGTTTTGGAAAGGTGGGTCAGTGGGTGGACTCTGGAGAAGCTTAGCCAGTGCAGAGCCCTAATCCGGGAAAACAGCCTTCCAGCCCTCAGCCTTACAAACAGTCCCACAAAGCACATTAACCAGAGAGAAAGCGCAAGCTCCAGAAAGTCACTTGCTCAGTGAACGGCTCAAAGCAGCGAGCCAAGCTATCATATTACATGGAAATCAGATCTGTCAGTATGTCGAATTCAGAAATCCTACCTCTTGTGCACCCCTCCCTCAATACTTCTTTCCTTTCCAAATAAAACCAGATGATTGCTGCAACCCTGATTATTAAGAAATTCAACCCCCCCCACAATGCGACTCCTTCCTGGGTAGCTGCTACTCATGCTAGGATAAATGGAACCTCCATGTTCGGAGGCAATCTACCCCGGAATACCAAAAGCAGGTGAACCAACAAGGAAAAGCTATTACTCCCATGTGTGGTTTGTGGACTTCCAATTGGGACATCCGTAGAAAGAGAATCGCGGCCTCAGGCAGAGGGCTGTTTTGTCTCGCCGTGGTGGTCTCACCTTCAAGAGTAGGGTTAGGGCAAGCTTTTTCCCCCAAGGGGAGGCTATTTAATTTTTTTCCTATTATTGTAGGGTGTCTGTGTGTGTGTGTGTGTGTGCGTGCGCATGTGCGCATGCAGAGGACAGCCTGTAGCCTTAAACCTGCATGGGTTTTGGTCCATTTTAAAAGCTTTTGGCAGCAAAGACGAGACAACAGAAAGCGGGTTTTCCTCCTTTGCGTTTCACAGCTGGTTTGCAGGAAATACCCCTCGCCCAGTCTGCGAAGCTGCCAGTTTTGTGCATATAAAATAAAATTCTTATCCACCGTGTGCCAAGATGTACATTCACTTACCGGCTCCAGTCCCTCACCATCACCCTCAGACAGCAGCTCCTGAGAACCAAGCAGAAGATCCTAAATCAAGCCACCGAACTATACAAACCATCCTCCCCTGACCTCTTTACCACTTCCAAGAATGAAGAGTCCAGTTTGGAAATTAAATCCAGGCACTTTTCCACGCAAGGGCTGGCTGAAGAATCAGAATCAAACAAAACACACTGAGATAGAAAGTCGTCCTTGATTTATGACCATAGTGCCATGGTCATAAGTCGTAATGGTTGTAATTTGGGTTATCCATGTGACTAACCTGATTTTTTACAACTTTTTTCTGCAGTGGTCATTAAGCAAAACACTGGTTCACTGCGGGATGATTTTGCCAAAAATTGGAAGTAAATGCCAGTTTTTGGCAAAACCATCTTAAAATGTGGTCATGCAACTGTTGGATGCTGCAAATGGCCATAAATGTGGGCCAGTTGCTGAGCGCCTGATATGCAGTCCTGTGACCATGGAGGGGGCAGCCATTGAAACTGGGTCGTAAGTAATACCAGGGAGGTCTGTCATAACTTTACATGGTCACTAAGCAACCAGTTGTAAGTTGAGAACTTCAATCCCAGTTGTGCAAATACTTCTCTCCAGTCCTTAGTAACATTTGTGTAATTTGCACAAATATTTCTATACTTCTGTAATCGTGAAAATATTTAAATCTACATTCTAGGCCATTATGTCTCAATTTTCATAATTTTAGGACATGTGGACATCAACTCCAGGGAATTCTGGGAGTTGAAGTCCACACATCGTAAAGTTGCAAAGTTTGATAAAACCCTGGTTTAGAGGCTGAAATTCGGATTTATTTCCTTTTAAGGAAAACAGAGAAACCCACTTGGACCCTCGCAGCACCCCGGGCGCATTTAATCCTCCACTTCTACCGGATATCCATCCATCCATCCGGTCCAACGCACCTGAAAGAGTAGGAGGAGGGACCTTTCCCCTGGGAGAAAAAGTTCAAAAGTCACAGAACTGAAATTTGCTTGGGAGAGGGGAGGCTGTTGCTCAGGCAACATAGCAAACAGATGTCCCAATTTCCCAGCTGTTTGTGCCTTTAAAAAAAATAAAAACTCAAATTACTGATTTTCTTTCTGCTCGGCCGGTGGCAGAAAATAAAAGTTGTGTGTCTGTGTAGATTGGAGGGAGGCCAAGCCAACAAACTATGTATAGCCCAAGCAGTAGAACAGATATAAAAATCACGAGTTTTTGGCTTTGGTCCTGTTTTCAGTGCAAATGGCGTTTTTGGTTAGGATGCAACCCACTCCCTTCCATTTGCTGCCCTCCAGATGTGGGGTTTTAATGCTTAAACATCTGGGCACACCTGTTGGGTATGGGCTTGGCCCCAGAGCCTGACTGGGGCCGAAAGAATTCCCCTTCTTAGTTATTCACATCGCAGCAGCGAAGTTCCGACAATGTGAGAAAAGTCCCCCAAAGCCTTTCCTGGAACTGAAGAGATGTTTCCAGGCGATGGGTGCTTTGCCTTCCTGAGCAAGTACGAAAAGAACAGCGGCGGGAGCAGAACCAGAACCAGGCGGCACCGAGGGGAAAGCGGTCCGTGCAAGCAGGCCGATGCTCTGGGCTCCGACCCGGGGAACGGCGCACCTCTGCACCCCCAAAAGGACTCTGCACGTGCTCAGTGGTTTTCTCTCTCTTCAAATGGCAGCTATCTTTGTTGACCCAGCCATCCCTCCCTTCAGGGCAAATTCGGGGGCAGCAGCAGGTTGGGGGTTAAATGGGCTTTCTGGCTTCCGCCCCCTTGCCAGGCCCCTTCAGCCCGCAGAGCAGCTGTGGGTCTCTCCACCTCCTGGATGGCTGGCTGGAGGCGGCTGCAGGACCCCGGCCAGCTCAGGCAGTTCTCCAGCCTCGCAAGGCCAGGCCGGGCCGGGCCAGCTGCTGGGCGTGGGGTCCAAGGGTAGGGTGGGAAAATCTTTACCCCTCACCACTGAGCCTCACACCCATTGTTCCATATTCAGTTCTAACTGTTGCTTCTTGACCAGCATACAAATTTCTCAGGACACAGGTAAGGTGGTCTGGTACCCCCATCTCTTTTAGAATTTGCCACATTTGGTTGTGATCCACACAAAAGCTTTAGTGCAGTCAATGAAGTAGAAGTAGATGTTTTTCTGGAATTCCCTTGCTTTTTCCATGATCCAGCGAATGTTGGCAATTTGATCTCTAGTTCCT
>JANHZU010002758.1:60664-78539 GCA_032468055.1 Acrochordus granulatus | reverse complement strand
CAACTAAGCTGAAGATATATATCCAGCTCTTTGCCTGGTGGAGTTCTTCTTTTAATCTTACACACCATATTCAGGCAAGTATTTTTGCAGTGGAAAATTGCACTTTTTCTCTCTCAGCCACAGTTGCAAATGTTCTTTCTACCCCAAGAGGTCACTATGATCCAGCTTGTTTAATTAAATCAAATCTTCTGTAGCAGAAGTCCAGCAGATAAGGAATATATTCCTTAGCACAAGGTAATTTCCTGGAGATACTGACTGGGTATAAAATCTGCAAGCATTTGATAATTTGTCACATATTTCTAGCTTTGCTTTCCTGATTGTTCCCCAGTGGATAATTTTCTCTTGTGACCTGAAGCAGTAAGGAGTATTGGGGTGAGATTTTTTGGCTCTGTAGACTAAATCTATGCACAATCGATTAGGTGGGGGATGTAGTTGACTTTTTAAAATAACTATTGATTTGTGTTGTTTTTTTATGGAACACATGGTAACTTCTATGTAGCCAAAAGAAGTTCAGGACCAAACATGTATGCATCATATTTCTATGTTTATACTTAAATTTATACTTAAATACTTATATTTATACTTTTTTATATTTTATTACTTATTTTTTATTATAATTATTATTAAATATTTATATTTATACATTTATACTTAAATACTGTATACATCTTGGTGTGAGATAGGAAAAGGCTGTGATGGGGTAGCTGGGTAGCTACACTAAAGCAGAATTTCCACTAGTGATTTCTGTACTTTAGACCTCTCCTATACTTATTCTACCTATATAAAAGGTAAGAGAACAGTTTTCCATTGTATTAAAAAGATAGTGAGTGATGCCAGAAGTCTCTTGAAGATGCTGGAAGTCATTAGTGGCAAAATAGCCAAAAAGATGATGAGCAACTTCACATTTTCCCCCCTTTATCTATACAATGTAGAACACCAGGGCTTAAGGATGGCATGTAAAAATCATCTTCTATGACAGCTGTCCCTAGCCAGTAACTCACCTTATGATTGTCTTTTTATAATTATTATGGTCATTATGTAATTACTGCAAACTGCTCTCAGTATACAATATTTTATACAAATGATAAATAACAGTCACCTAAGTGTGAATGGAGTAATCCTTCAGTGGAGGGCTTTTGGACATAGTAAAAGATTCCACCATTTTAAAATTCCTCAAATGAAAATAGAAGGAAAAATAATGGTAATTTGGCCTTTTAATTCATCTTTGCAAACTATACAATGTGTTTTTTCCAACTTCTAGAAATATTGTATTCCTTTCTTTTCTTTCATCAGTAGTTTGGAAAATAATGTTCTAAAACTCTCCATTAAGTTTTTTTATCCCCAAAGGATTTAATTATCCTGTATATGTTTGAATTTAATATGCTTTTTGTTCCATTTACACTACTTGTAATTCCACCCAACATGCCCACCACCACCAGAAAATATCTATCAGTACATGGGAATTGGGGAAGAAATAGAAAGAAAATAATGTCATCTCAGAATAACATTATCTTGCTCCTACTAGGGATGGTATTAAAAATACAAGGAATTTAAAAAGCAAGTCTGTCCTGTTCAGAAGTTGAGTTTAATGCAATCCCTCCAATTCAACCCTCCAGCATCTTATTTTGACTATCTATGGACTCTCTTCTTTCTCCTGTTTTTAACTGGTTTTGATAAAGACTTTGCAATTAAGTTGAAAACTTGATTTTAACATCAAAAATTAAAGTCCAGTTGACAAAGCCTCCAGATTTGTTTTATTACCTGATGATTGAGGATTCTTTCTGCATCTTTGACTATTCTTTATTTTGTGAAAAAAAGGAACAGTGTCAAGTAATGGAAATGGAAGAAAATAAGAAATACCTCATACTTAAATATCATTTTTAATTGATCTAACTTCCAATGGATGTTTTTTGCTTTATAACTCCTTACAGGGAATGACATGTGGAACATTTTATTGTTATTGTTATGCTATTGAGAAGATGATGGCTTCAAGTTCATGCTTTTCCTAGATTCCCACTGGAGATTATGGGGTTATATTGAAATGCAGAGATATCCTATTGAACCAATCCATTGCCATCTTCTTCATATTCAATTTCCTCCTTTCAAATTTTGTATTTTTTTTCCTCCATTCCCAGCATTTGTTAACTGCTGAGTACATTTCATTTTCTTTGGAAAACTTGGGTTACAAGTTAACCCAATAACTTGGGTTACAAGTTATTTACAGTTAATTTCCAACCTAAAGATTTTTCCTTAGTCTGCATTCCTTGGACTTCTTCAAGACTGTGGATCAGCATGAGAGATGATGCTACGACAATAATATAATGACATGCATCACAAACAGAGGGTATTTATCAAAAATATAACTGGTTATTGGGACAAGAGGTCAGAACTATCTAAAACAAAAGGAAACATTTAAAAATGTTTCTTGTGTAACTTTTCTTTTTTAGTAAAGCTTTATCAACCTAGAATTATTTTGACAGTGATCACTGTATGATGTGAAAGTAGGTTCAGAAATATTCTATTTGTCGAATCAAAGAGGTGTAATAAAAAAGCCAAAAATGTTATTTAAACATAAGCATCTGGCTATTCTTCTGTTTCTACTAAGATTTAAGTAAATCTTTTTTTTTTGATGAACAGTCATCCATTTTGAATGGTATTAGTTATCTAAACCATTTTCTCCAACTAATGCCTTCCAGATGTCTTGAGATTTCTCCATCTACTATTCTGAACTAGCATAGGAGTAGCAATATAAACACACTGGAAGATGCCAACTTGGGATAGGATGAATGGATCTTTGAACTCAGGCAGCCACATTCCAAAAGTAGGAAATAGTTTCTCAACTGGAAGCAAAAAATGGAGTTTGTGAAATGCAAATAAATTATACAAACTGTTGAAATGCTAGACAGCTGTGCCAATTAACAACACATTTGTTAACATTTGTACTCCTAATTAACCTGATATACATCACATTTTCAAATAAAACAGTCTCAGATCATTATATAATGCATTGTTAATATGATTATCTCTCACGTATCATCTTATAGTTGAAGATGTCATTATGTAACCAGCAGAGGGCTTCTAGCATTTGAATATTAAAGAATTCCAATAGCAAGGAGGAATCTTATAAAACTTATTTTCCTTTCAATCCAACTAATAATTTGGCTTTTCATTCTAGCGGAAATCAGTTTCCATTTCACTTCCATAGGCTGCAAACTGATATACTGTACCTCACAGATTAAAAGGCAAGTCTATTTGCCCAGCTGTTTGAAATAATCAGAACTGGTTTGGAGGTCTATATGTACTACCAGCTTTGGGAAACATCATGTTATTTCTTCTGCATAAAATATCTTTGATAACTGAATGTAATTTTTCAAGCCTACTTATTCTGAAGTTTACTGCAAAAAATTATCTGGTGAATAAGTGAAAAGAAGAAGAAGAGAACTATTGACTTCCCTGTTAACATTTAGAAAGTTATTATAAGCTGGTTATTTAAAGGCTTGACTGAGGAACTCTTTGGATGAGGAAGAACCCTAATACAGTAAGTATGATATATATTTATTTGGCTTAAAGATTATCATAACAGGAGTTTGTTTCATTTTGGTTTTGTTGATGTTATTATTTTGCTCAACTATTTTTAAGTTTCTTGTATCTCTACCTCACAAATGGTTTAGAGCAGCGGATAAGGCAATAGTATGTTTGAATCTATTTGTACTGGCTCAAAACAGCCAATCAGTTGGATTTAGACTGGATTAGACACTAAACTATATAAAACTCAGAGGCCCCTTGTTTAAATGATTTGCCAGAAGTTCTGCTAAGATCTATACCAAAGCAGGACCTTAGGTCACCACAACAGAATTGAAAATTTTATATGTTTAATTATTTAATAGCAAGTTATTGAATAATATTGTTTTCAAATAAATGCATTTACTGATATATCATTTGCTTGGCTTGATCTTGTTTATAGAATATAATACAGTATGGAAATAATAATTATTTAAGTAATCAGGATCACTTTTTCCAAATTAGGAAACTCGATATTCTGAAATTTTATGAGGCCCTGTGAATTATGAGGCCTAAATAACTTGTTTCGCTTATGCCTAAATGCAACACAGGAGTCAATTGTTACATTTTCTGGAATTTTGCAAGCTGATTGCGAGCAGAGTTGATCACAATTCCCAGCATGCCAATCACCTGTTCAGCAACTAGTGGCATGGTGGCAGCTATGAAACTGGCAGAGTCACTTGTTAAACATTTATCAGCACACCACTGATATAAGACCTTGTAAATAGGTAAGTATATGTCTTACATAAGTAAATAAGTAAGTAAAGGTAAAGGTAAAAATAAAGGTAAAAGAGTCCCTGTGGGTTTTACTCCACTAGTCTTGTGGCTATAGGGAGCAGTGCTCCTCTCCATTTCAAGGGCCATTGAGCCAGCAGTTGTCCAAGGACATTTCCGCAGTCATATGACCAGCATGATGTCACAGAGGACTCTTAGCTTCTCACCAAAGTGGTACTTATTTATCTACTTGCATTTACATACTTTTGAACTGCTAAGTTAGCAGGAGCTAAGGTGAGGATGGGAGCTCACCTCGTCATGCCATGCTTGAGTCTTGAACTTCCAGCCAGCAAGCCCAGTATCTTAACCACAGAGCTATCGTGGCCTGTTAAATAGGTAAGTACACGCAGTAAATAAGTAACACATCTATGATCTGTTTATTGTATAAAACCAAAGAGGAAAATACACAAAAGGTTTAAAAATGTATTTAATACATTGTGACTATTTTGTTTCTTTATCAGTAAATTAGTGGTATCATATATAACTGATTGCATCCTAACAATCATATTAACATACATATTGGAGTGTCTTCTGAATATGGCATATGTACCACTAAATTGGGTGCTGACCAAGTCAGATTATTAGGACAAAGACTCCATTGACAAACTTTCAATTACCTTATTTTGGAGTTTTATTTATTCTTTGACAAGATAATTGGGCTTCTTTTGTTGTTGTTGTTCAGTCGCGCAGTCATGTCCAACTCTTTGCGACCCCATGGACTACATTATGCCAGGCCGCCCTGTCTTGCACTGCCTCCCGGAATCTTCCCAAGCTCATACCCATCACACTGACTATGCTATCTATCCATCTCATCCTCTGCCATCCCCTTCTCCTCTTCCCTTCAATCCTTATTCACCTTCTAAGGGCAGGTAAATAATAGCCTATGCTGGTGAACAATGTATTGTAGGAGATCACAGAATCATGGACAAATTGAATTCAGAAGAGAGATATTTAGATGTTGAGGGGATTGGAAACCAAGATCTATGAGGAGTGTTTAAAGAAACTGACTACGTTTAGTCTGCAGAAGAGTAGATTAAAGAGAGATATTTATTTGTTAAATTTATATGCTGCCAAACTCAAATGACTCTCAGTAGCTTATAATAAAATAATAATAAAAACAATTCAACCCTTTAAAAATCTGATATGGTAACAGTTTTTAGATCTCTAAATATTTTACTTCATCATGCTTGCCATTCTTTATGTCAGCAAATTATTGATTTTATTGTAATTTCTTTGATGGTTTTGAACTGCCCCAAATCAATGAAAATTGGATTGGTTGATAATGTGCCATCATTTTTTTTTTATTTCTAGCAACAACATAGATGAATTTTCTTCATGATGATTTATCCTGAAATTGTTCTTTCTTATAATGGTTGCCACCATAATTGAGTTATCACTTTGTTAGTGGTCATCCTCTTCTCTTTTCTTCCACATTTCCCAGAATTAGAACTTTTTCCTGAGACCTGAGCCTTTTTTACAGCCAGCTTGAACATCTGGCATTTCTTTTTCCATGTAGGGTTCTACTTGCACTGGATGATCCTAACCATTTTTTTTGCTAGTATATAAACTTAAACAATTGTTTGCACATTCTGCTAAGTTTCTTGTTAATGGCATTAGAATGTAGATTGACCTCTTCCATTTGATATTTTTCCATATTTACGGGCATAATTTGGTTAGAACCATGAATTATTCTGTTGTTTGCCATATTTCAGTGGGTTTTCCACCAGTTCCAGCAACTTTCTTACCTGTAATGACTAGAATATTGATCTAATTTCATCTTCTAGTACTGGGGGGTTTTGTAAGTAAATAATATTTTCTAAGGCATGCTAATTCAAGAATTCTGGGAGTTGAAGTCCACATGTCTTATATTATTTTATTTACTGTTGGCTTTGCAAGTATATTGAGAGCTGCTGTACTGGAGTCAAATTCTTTGTGTGTCTAACCATGCTTGGCCAATAAAGTATCTGAATCTGAAAAAAAAAAATCTGAAGTTAAGGATGAGAAACACTGTTCTAAAATATCTTGGATATTGACATCTCAACTATATAGTGTTTCAGCAAACTCCTTCCATCTACCTTTAATCTGCTTTCAATAAGCCATTATCTGTCCATTGGTGTCCTTTAATATATCAATTCAAAGTTGGAATCTCCTTCTGAGTCCAGAGTTTGGATGTCATACAAATTTAAAAAATTATTATTTCTAAAGGTTTGTTGTGCAGAGAAAGGAGTGTATTTCTTTTCTGTTGTCCTAAGGAGCAGAATGGAAAAAGTGGGTTGAAAGTACTGGGAAGTAAATTCAACTTAGATTTTCCTGATTGTAAGAACTGTTAACCACAAAAACAAACTGCCTCTTGAAGTGGTGTGCTCCGCTTCACTTGAGATCTTCGATCAGAGGCTGGATCTTTATGCAGAGATCTTGCACTCAGAAGGAAATTGAATTGAATAATTGAATTATAATTGAATAATAATAATAATAATTGAATAACATATATAACTTTGAATATATATGTTGTTGTGAGTTCCTAATATTATCCTGCTACATTCAGTTGATTGTTGAGTGTGCCCAATACTGGCTGGCAAAAAATATGGCAAAGAAGAATTTTGGGAGAGGAGGAATATTGGGAGCAAATTTATTTCTCTAAACTGTCATTTATTCTTTCTCTTTCTGTCTCTTTCCCTCTGACATACACATAAATCCCAAGATTAATAATAATTTTTACTTGTTGGTCCAAAGTGATTTACAGATTTTTTTTAATGGAAAAGTTCTAATTGACTGCTATCTTATATTTGACAGTAACTGGAATTCATACAAATTCTCCTTTAAGTTTTTAAAATGCATTGTGCTGAGAATATTTACCAAAAGCTTAAACTGAGATTCACACTTTTAGGTTAAAACTGCCATTAATTAGCATAATAAAAAGTGTCTACAGTTTTGTTTGCATTATAGGACCTAAAGAATGAAGCATAGCATGCATGCACCATTCTATTTTCACAGCAACATGATCTAGGGAAACTGCACACTAGTATCTCATCTAAGCACTTTGTCCACAGTGGATTAATAATATAAAATATACAGAGAATTATTTGTTTTTGTTAGATTAGTAGGAACAATTTGGAAAACTATGTGGATTTTATTGGAATAATAACTTTCATAAAGCAATAACAAATATGAGAGCCTTATTACCATCCTGATCAGCCATTAATGGTCACATTTGCTGCTTAAGGTTCCTCAATCAGTTACAGAGAATGAGTTCAAATCACTTTATTTAATAATGCTAATAAAAATAATGAGCTGCTGATTACATTGCTCATAAGTGAAAAGAAGAGAGGCTATAATTAAATAAGATATTCAAGCAGAAGTAAGACATTATTCACAAACCTCTTCCTGACAGCTATAATGAAAAACTGCTGCTTTTATCAGATTTTGAAATAAAGTCTTTTCCATTGACAAAATATCAAAAATACATAAATCAGTGCTTTCGAAATTCATACTTCCACTCTTTTTTTATTCTTTATATCTCATCAAAGTATAAAGATGTAGGTTACTCACAAGACCTAACAAAAGATGGTAAAACCATTGTACTATATTGATATGAAATAGGTACTGAATTGGTTGAATTAAACTACAACACTGTAATCCAGTAGTTCCAAAATATCAGAGTGGCACTGGAGAAGCACTGGTACCAGGCCTTTACTTTTTTCACTTCCCATGCCAGGAGTCTTGAAAGTGTCCTCTTGTGGGCAAAATTAATGGATTGACCAAAATCAGCTTGGAAAAAATGGTCTTAAAATAATTTAATCTCAGGCCCCATATTGCTTCTTAAACACTGTACTTTGAATTATATATGGAAACTTATTACAAACCAGGGCAACATTCACAATAAAGGTGTTATATTATTGAACTATATTGTACCTGTCAACATGTGGGCTCCTGTACTATGTACCATTGTAGTTTCCAAAGAGGCTTCAAGGGTAGCCATAAGTAGAACAAATTATAGTAATCCAGTCTAGAGGAGTGTGGGAATAAATTACTATTGCCCAAGCTTTTACTCTAAAAAGGGCTGCAATTGGCAACAACTACTTTGGAAGTGTAACTGAAAGGGAGAATAATAATAATAATGTCTAAACATCTGGCTGATTGTGTGACCAGCCATAATAATAATAGTTCATTTTGCATACTATAACAAAACTAAAGCTGCATTCCTAATACAATGGAGAATGCATTTAATTTTTGTTCAAAAGACTAAGTCTACTTGAAAAGAGACAACTTTACTATGTTAAATGGACAATGCTTTTGTAGCCTTCAGGTCATAATTATTAAAGTCAAGCTGTACTCAATAGTTTTCCTGTCATAGGAAAGAAAGGAAACCACATCTCATGGGCTAGTTTTCTTATTACATGCTTGGTTGTCCTACCAATCATAAATATTAGAAGGGAGTAGATGACCTTTTCAGCTTCTAGAGTTGCCTGAGGATCAAAGACTATTTACTTAGAAAGTAATCCAACTGAACACAGCAGAATTTATATCTGAGAAATATACAAAAGATACTTCAGTGGAAAGGGAGCCATGCAGACAGTTAAAAAAACCTTCATTAGATAACATTATTAGGCCAACTTAGTAGCCACAAAATATTCCAAATCTTTGAATTGGTCTAATAAAAGCATTGCTAAAATTAGGATTGTAATGACTGGAGAAGTTCATCCTGAGAAAAGTAGTCCTTAAAAAGATTAGGCAGATTGTCTCTTAGACTTCACTTCATAAAAATCAAGTATTTAGGCTACTCTATCTAGCCTTGAAAGTTTCTCTCAGTAGAATATTGCATTCCTCGCCAGATGTCTGGAAGTTGAGTCATGACAACTGGTCTTATTTTCTTGTTGGTTTGAGATGTTTTGATGCTTATCCAAGCAGCTTCTTAAGTCATCACCAGATGTTTCACCTCACCAGATGTTTCTGGTCTGTGTATTTTCTCCTATAGCTTTAACCTCTTACACCAGGGGAGTCAAACTCAATTGTACAGGGGGCCAAAATCCAAAACACACTTTAGGTCGCAGGCCGAACAGGATAAACATTTATTAAACACACTAAAACTAAACTTTTAAAACTTTAAAACTTTTAAAACTTAACTTTTTTGAACATAAATATGAATAAAAACAGACAGGAATATTATTCCGGAATAAATCAACTCAAACCTTAAATAACTTATAATATTTTGCTCTCCATAAAAATATATCCTGTCTAAATTATACAAGTTAGAAATAAAGTAAATGATAAAAGAACAAACATTCAAATTTCTTTACTCTTATGTCATTTTATATAAAAAATAAACTTAAATTTTAAATATCCCAAAAGATTTTGCTCTCCATAAAAATATATCCTGTCAAAATTATACAAATTCTTTAATTACAGCCACATTAACTCCACAAATGAGTCACATGGGTTTACCGGCAATGTCAGTAGACATATACTCAGTCTCCCATCGGTTTTTAAAGGGTTTGTTTTCAGAATCAACTTTTCTCTTCGGCATTGTGAGGGCTAGCTTTGCAATAACTTGCAGCATCATAAGCTAGACTTAACATGGGAAGTGTTCAGCAAGGCAGCTGAAGCGCTGCATTATGGGATCTGTAGTTTATTGTGTTACCAGAGCTTCATATCACCGGGCCATTAATAACAATAATAAAATGATCTCGTGGACCGGATATAATTACACGCCGGGCCGGATGTGGCCCACGGGCCTTGAGTTTGACACATATGCCCTAAGTTATTAAAAACATCTTTCAATTTGTTATACTTAATTGTATCTCCTTTTAACTGAATCACTCATCTGATGTATAGCATAGCATTATTTGTTGCATCCTTTATGATGCAAAAATTTTACTTCTAAGTCAATTTTAGATTTGGGAAAGTTACAGTACATCATATTCTTTTGTCATATGGTAATACAGATCTTCATAACAACATTATGGATTTCAAATTTCCATGTGTAACATGTAAGATTTTTGTCTTCTGAAAATATGTAATTCTATTAATCTACCCTTTCTAAAAAGATTTTTATACTAAAACTTAAAGTTGTACTTGGGATTTACTAAGATTCATGTCCTTAGTTTTGTTTTGTAAGTATGCAGATTTCGCTGGTTTCCCCTTTCTTTTCCAAGATAAACACCAAAGGTATACGTGGATGATAACATTCATTTTTTATGATAAGTAAATCTATCTTACATGGATAATCTGAATGGATATTTTACTACTTTGCATTTCAAAAATAGTACACAAGAGTCTGTAATGTTAATGTACTTTTAGCTTTTGGAAAACATTCTAAGTATCTTCCTTCCTTTTTAGTTATATTTCTAGAAACATAGGCTGAAAGAATGGCTATAGCATTAAATTGTTAAACTAAGGCAAAATGGATAATCAACAGTAGGAGTGGAAACTAGCACCTCTGAATCACTGTGTAGCACTTTTTATTCTTAGACCCAAGGACAGTAATGCATATTTATTCCATTTTGAAGTAGCAAAAATGAAAATCACAGGTTTGGTATACTTTTAAAAAACAAGTAAAAATCCCACTATTTCTGAGGGTCCAGTGTTTAAGATGCCCATTTTACATTATGATTATTCTACCTACTGCAATCCATGCTCCTCCTTCAAAATTATATGAAGTATCTAATCTCTGAAGGTTTTCCCAGTCCAAACTTACTGAGTTCAGGCAGGGCTCATTCTATGCCTCAGTATATCACAATTATATTTATAGAAATTCAAAAAAAGATCCATCGAGAGGAGCAAATTTCTCCCTTTCTATTTTGTCCATAGGCCCATAGAATTCTATGTAATCATATTATTTCTAAGCTTTCTGTGCCACTCTATCTTTCAAGATTTTGGGCATATAAACATTCTTGAACTCTCAAGGTGAAAGTGGAATTAATGCAAGTGAATTAAAATAATCATTAGATTATATGATGATTTGAATGCATCAGAATTAATCTCAAGTGAATGTTTGATCATCAAATCAAATGCATACGTTAGATGAGGTGAATTTCTCATTGAAGCAATAGCCATTAAGTCTAATCCTGAAACACAGGATCAGGCTGTAAGCCAGCCATATACTTAAACAAATTGATAAATTGATACCGCATTTTTTAGCTTCCTATTTTCTGTTCTTAGAGCATCAATCTCTTGTACCTAAACAAAAACACACACACAAGTCTAAGTATTTTTGCTATACAAGTAACATATTGTGAAATTGAGCTTACCTATTAAAATTACAAAAAGTGTATGACAATGTATTTCAGGTATCTCTTTATTGATGGGACAAAAGCAATAATATGGTAGCTTTATGCAAATAAGTCTTTCAGTTTGCATGGAATAGCAAAGGCATGCTTGGAATAAAAGTGGACTATGTAGCACACTGTAGAAAATATGCCAAAGTGACTGTTGTTACCCTTAACAGAAAGGGTACATGCGGCATGGTTTGACTAAAGGTGGTAACTTAGTCTACATTTTCTCTGTTTTATTAAAAAAAGCATTATGTAAAAGTCTCAATTGACCAAAGTCCAGATGGGGGTGGAGTGTGGTAGCTGCAGGCCTTTTTGGTGACAACAATGGCATACACAATATAATGAGCTATAATGTAAAAAAAGGAAATGATAACAAATGTGAATTAACAAACAGAATAAAAAAAGAAAAAATAGGTAACTTGCACATCTGTGAAATAAATGGGAAGGACATAATACTACAAATAGCTACAAATAAATATATGAAGAAACAATAAATTTGTCAGCAACAAGAAAAGATGAAGAAAGTCATTACTGGAAGGAATTTGTTGAGTTCCTCAATAAGAAGAGAGAAATTGAACTAAAGGCCATGCAAGTAGCAATGGATAAATGTGATAGAAACTAGAAAATTTGTAAGGTTATAAATGGTGCTTATATGGATGGTGTTAGTATAAATCAGTTTTAATTAGCTTTTTCTTATGGCTTCTCTTACTATTTCTAAGTGGTTTTATGTATTCTGTATAATCCTGATTATTCCGAAAGAGTTGCACAGTTCATCCACTGTGCATATTACTCTAATTATTACAGTAAATTACAGTTTAGTTCTAATTTATAAATGCATTCATTTTGGGATTTCAGTCTCTTCTTTAAAATCTATTAATGCTATATATCTTTGATATGTAAATATATATGAAGGAAAATTGGTCTTGTAATTGTTAACATTTTGCTACAGGCAAATCTTATTCTCCTATTATTTCTTCCTTATCAATATACTGGTTACGTTGTGACTGCTAATAAACTTTAAATGAACTAAAGGTTTACCCTGAATCAACCATGTTTTCTACCTCACAAATATCCACACATCACCAAGAATTTTTCTTTCAGGTAGGACAAAATGAGGGGGCAGGAAAAACATGTGCAGAATCAAAAAGTCAAATTCATCTCCGGTTACCTCCATATTGCTTTCTTGGACATAATATTATTAGACATGGTTTGTCATTGATATGCTTTCAATTAAGAAATGTGAGTCAAAGAGTAAAAGTTACAGGCAGAACTTAAATTGTAAAAATGGAAATAAATAGGCTGAAGTTGTTGTTTTCAAATTGTTTGAACGAATGTTCTTTCCATGGAAAATGAAAGATGCTCAAAGAAGTTTTTTTTAAACAATACCATAACCTGAGCTTGCAGAGTAGCATGCCACTCATAGAGATCTAATATTATCTCCAAATTGTAATTTTTAATATAGCAAAAGATAAAATTAAAGGTATGACTAGAGAATGATTATATTAACTATATTTAAATTAAATATAGTCTTTTTACTGGTCTAATCCATTAGTTTTTGTAGTGGAATTCCTGATATACCAGACATGATTGCAGGTGGATTTGGTTCTGGAAAATGTTGCATAACTGTTCCACATAATGATCTTCATTTGCCTAAAATTATTACTCCATTTTCATGAACCCCACAATACAAAATTTGTTTTATGAATTACTTACAGATTGGCTGCTGTCCAGAAAGGTGCAGATTTCATGTACAAGTCTTTTTCTCTGATCTTTGTTTTTTCTTAAAATACAAAAATCCAATTTTTTATACTGAACCTTAATTTATAGACAAATCTTTTAAGTCTCATTAATCTTTCAAGAAAATAGTGGAATGCTTACAAAATCTGCAGATAGGTTTCACTTTTCACCATCAATTGCTCACCATTTTCTATGATAAAATAAATGTTAATCAGTTACAAATGAAACTTGTGCCATTATTATTTGCTGACATAAGTTTGAGCTGTTGCATCTTTCTCTCACACATAATGCTGAAAAAAAATCAACCAGCCTTAATAAATGGATTCAATCTTTTAAGAATGAAATTAAAATGTATTTGAGAAAATGTAACAGAATGGAATTATATAATAAGAATGGTTGCAAAATTTAATAAATTAAATCTTGATAAATTATTGTAGCATGTTAATGATTGGCAAGAAAAAAATAAGTTCAAAGTAAAAAATAATAAAAGAAAACTGTTATTTTTAATTATATTTTATTGTTTTTTATTGTTTTATGGTTTTATTGTAAGCCATCGAGAGTCATTTGATTTTGGCAGCATATAAATCTAATAAATAAATTTGTGCAATGCTTCATGCTGAGTAAATACATCACATAGATAACTCAGTTTAACTTGTAATTTGTTTATTGTTATGTGCTTTGTGTTTTCAAAAGAGAAATAATGTGTACATGGATTTACACAGCAAGTCCTCTCATTTGATGTTATATTGTTGGTTTGAAAGATCTACGCCCTTCAACATTGTTTTTAAGACAAACAAAAGCAATTTCCAAACAGGGAAGTCTGTGTTTTCCATCACAAAGAAATTCCCAGTATTGTTAAAAGTTGGTAAAGTTTATAATCACAGTCATAAACCTAATGAACCTACTTGTGTGAAACGGTGGCTATCTTCTAGCAGGGTCACATTTGTCCTCCAATAAATCTCTTTAAATTCCAATGTGACTGAGCTAAAACTGGACAAGTTTACCATTTTTCTCAGCTCATATTACTTATTCCGTGGTACATATTTTACCTAACAGACATTTTTTAAAATATATTTTAGATTATTTTTCTTACCATGTTTCTCAAGTAATGGCATTTTTAAAGCAAAACCTGCAACAGAATAACATTATAATTATTTATGCTTTACTTTATCTTCCGATTATCTTCCACCTGGTCAAATTTGATGGCTGGGAGATCAAGCCAAAAAATGAAGAAGACTCCAAAGTTCCATATCCTGATCTCAATAATTTATCTCCCCCAGAAACAGAGGGGGGAGAATATTTAAAAGTGCCTCAGGCTTTTAAATAGAATAGAAGCTGTGGTACAAATATGTATGGTACAAATTGATAACTTGAGAAAGATAGGAGGAAAGGAATAGCAAATTCTTTCCATTACCACTTATACACACCTTTGCTCATAACATACCAAATGAATCAGCGAGGTACTGGATATGTTATTTTGTTTTACTGTACCTTGTTTTTAAATGTTATTAACAATTAGCAAATTGCCTAGCCATTGGGACTCAAGCAGCATATAAAGTGAATATATTTTCGTTATTGAGAAATAGCATTTTCCTCCATATCTCTTTTATCATAATGAATGTAAATGAATGACTTCTTGGATATGGAGTGGTCCCCACGAAAATGACCAACGATTATAAAGCAAAATTTTGCTCAAGCTGAGCTTGATTTCTGTGACCTCTACGAACATCCATCCGGTTTTCTTAGCAACAGTAACAGATGTACCACTGCCTTATTCGCGGATGATCTCAATCGTAGCCTTTGCCCAGAAATTTCTCGGGGTCCATCAATCAAGCAGTGTTGAGGGCTGACCCTAAAGACGTCAGGTGCCACCTGCTGGGGCCTCCATTACAGCTAGTAAGTTCCTCCCGTCTCCTAGGTACCCTCCCTTCGTTATCGAGACATACACAGCGTGAGAACGCGCTAAAATAAACTGGCACGCGGGCATAGACAAACGTTATTCGCGTACCCTTGACCCCAACCTCGCGCGATTTCTATGGCTCTTTCCAGGTTTTTCCAAGCTTGGGAAGGGCGAATCGGAAGCGGAGGAAGAATCCCGGCACGGACTGGCGATTAACAGTAACGGTCGGCGGAGGGGGAGGAGCTCTCGAATGCGAACCCTTGAGCTAGCCTCCGCCCAATTGGCGGTGGTAAAGAAAAGCCCGCCTTCCTCTCTCGCTCCGAGGCTGATTCAGGCGGGGCGCGTTCGACTTTCGTTCAGGATCTGCTTTGGGGAAGTGTTCAGAAATAAATTCTGCCTTTATCTTAAATAAATCAACGGAATTTCTTAACCCAAAAGAAGAAGATGGAATCTGGGAAACGAACATCTTGGCTGCATTGTGGGACCGCAAATTCACTCGGAGCAATTCTATATTTGGTCAGAAAGCAAACTCCCATGTTTCCACATAGCACTGAATAAACGTGTACAGTGTTGCAAATTTTTTAAAAACGGGCTTGAGTTGTATATTTTATTTTTAGTGTGAGTAATTTGCTTACAGTACTTAATACATTATAATATGCTTTTAATAACTGCCTTTTATTCCAGCTACCTCTTCATGGAGGCTTATTGAAATTATTGATTCACCACAACAATAATAGGAACGTTTTCGGCTTTGGATTTTAAACTCTATTATTGAACAGGATCCCCTACTGAGGCACCATCTTGACATGGTTGGGGGGCTTTGTGCTCCAAAGAAGATGAGAGCTATGCCAAAGGTTCAGCCATCTGGACAGATCTCATCAGAGAAGCCAGACAAAAAGTGTCTCCCTCCCATAAAAATATGGTGGAATGTAATTTTAAAAACTTCCTACTGGCTCAGTTGTCACCCAGGTTAATAAAGACTACACTAGATGTTGTTGGGTTCCTGGACATCTGGTGAAAAATGAGATGCTACAGGAGGAAATGGCAACCCACTCTGAGAAAACCCTATAGACAGCAACAAAAGTTTAAAAACTAGAACTCCATAAGATGAGACCCTCAGATCGGAAGGAATTATAACTAACTCCAGAAAGAGTGAAATGGATGGACCAAAGTAAAAAAGGATGCTCAGCTATGGGTGTATCTGAAGGTGAAAGGAAAGTCAAATGTGATAAAGAACAATACTGCATAAGAACCTGGAATGTAAGGTAAGCTGGATGTGGTCAAACAGGAGATGGCAAGACTGAATATCAATATTTTGGGAATAAGTGAACTAAAATGGGTAGGAATGGGCAAATTTAATTCAGATGACTACTATACTACTGTGGAGAAGAATCCCTTAGAAATGGAGTTGCCATCATAATTAATGAGAAAAGCAATACTAGGGTATAATTTCAAAAACAACAGAATGATCTCAGCTCAAATCCAAGGCAAACCAATATCACAATAATTCAAATCAATTCCCCAACTATTGATGCTGAAGAGGTCAAAGTTAAGCGGTTCTGTGAAGGCCTACACCACTTTCTAGAACTCACACCAAAAAAATGTCCTTTTCATCATAGAAGATTGGAATGCTAAAGTAGGAAGTCAAAAGATAACATTAACAGGCAAGTTTGGCCTTGGAGTACAAAATGAAACAGGGGAAAGACTACTGAATTTTGTTGAAAGAACATGCTGGTCATAACAAATACAATTTTTCAATAATCCAAGAGGTGACACTATATGTGAACATCACCAGATAGTTAATACTGAAATCAGAATGATGATATTGTTTGCATCCAAAGATGGAGAAGCTCTAAACAATCAGTAAAAACAAGACCTGGAGTTGACTGATTCAGATCATGAGCTTCTTATTGCAAAAGAAATTGATTTAAATTGAAAAAAGTAGGGAAACCCACTATGCCATTCAAGTATGACCTCAATGATATCCCTTATGAATATACAGAAATAGTGAGGAATAGATTTAAGGAATTAGATCTTGTAGATCTTGAAGAACTATGGGCGGAGGTGTGTAACATTGTACAGGAAGTAGCTACTAAAATGAAAAATAAATGCAAGAAAGCAAAGTGGCTGACTGAAGACTTACAAATAGCTGAGGAAAGAAGGAAAGCAAAAGGCAAGGGAAAAAGGGAAAGATATACCCAACTGAATGCAGATATCCAGAGAAGAGCAAGAAGAGATGAGAAGGCCTTCTTAAATGAACAATACAGTGGTGCCTTACAAGACCACTTGTAAGTCTTGTAAGGAGAGTAACTTACAAGGCGAGAAACTCACAGGATGAGCAAAAAATTTAATCAGAAAATATTCCACTAGACGAGCCACGACTCACACGATGAGAAACCTTCGCGTGATAACTTCTGCATCTTCAGTCAGTGCGCTCTGTATTTCTTGTTCAGGCAGCGACTCCACACAAGAGTTCTGCCAACAGTTGCCACGTGCAGTTTACTGCGCGTGCGTGTGTGGTTTGCTGCCGCATAGCTTACTCCATTGTTGCACAGCCAGCTAGCGCACACACGCACACATGTTCTGCCGATTGGCCCTCGTGTTTTACTCATTGTTGCACAGGCGGAAAGGC
>JANHZU010002758.1:21095-31852 GCA_032468055.1 Acrochordus granulatus | reverse complement strand
GGTTACTTGTTTCAGATGTTAGGAACAATCATTTCTACATCAAATTCTATTGAAAATGATTTTTTGGTGAATATTTTTGGGGGCTTGGAATGGATTATCTGACTTTCCACTGCGTTTCTCTTTATGAGCATTTCGTGCTAAGAGTGTTCTTCCGGAATGGATTAGTCTTGTCTTGTGAGGCACCACTGTATTTAGATGATAAGAGCTATATAGCAGCTGAAAAGCATATTTTGCAAAGCAGCAGCTCAGAAAGCAAAGATGGGGCTAACTCTGGGATGAACTTGTGCTCTAAAGTCTTGTATATATAGACTCTCCATGATAGTAAATTTTCAAGTCGTATAACCTGCAGTCATGGCTACTTAAGAGAGTAAATGAAGATGGTATTAAATCTGTGGTAAACTGCAATACCAGCTTACGGAGAAATAATGCTGGTCTAGGGCCGCAGCATTTGGTGAGGAAAGCTTAACATTTCTCTGCCATTATAACTATGTATTGATAGAAGTCTTTTTAAAAAGTACTTAGAAGTCAAAGATATGTAATTTTTCATGATCAGATGAAGAAAAAGTTGAATCTTCTTTTGAGATTCTACCTATATTGTCTTCTGAATCTGGTTGTAATGGAAAACACATATCTGAGACTATTACACATTTAAATCATATGCACTTGAGAGTTATTGTGAGTTTCCAAGAATACACAGAAGTGACAGATGCAAGCAGAACTAATTTCAAATAAGAGTATTCAGGATTTATGGATAATAGCTGATTCTTCCATTTTTTAACAGTATGTGGCAGGTTACTTGTATTTCTGACAGATCCTTGTTTCTTGTATTTCTGACAGATCCAGGAACGTAATTTTTAGAAAGAGTATGACTAATGAGTTAGGAACTATATATGCTAATTATGTTCTAAACGCTTCTCCATTCTATTTAATGAATGCTGGCACCAACACCAAATAGGTGTGAATATCAATTTTTCAGACTTCAAACATTCCTCTGGCTTTGATTTATTTTAGGAAATAATAATTGCTAGATGAAGATGACTTTTCTGTCTTCCAACTGAGTGAGGCAAAGAGTATGAAAACCACTAGCTGATTCAAGAAAGAAGGCTCAGCACATACAAACCAGCTCCTGTGCTATAGCAGCAGCAGTGTGGTACCTCATCCACTTAACTAGAATATAAGCAAAATGCAGGAAATGCACACCATATGGTAGTAATTGACATTAATCTCTGTATGACTAATCAGGGCAAGATCAAACAAGGCTTCTCTGCAAGTGGGTGTTGCATGGCTTCCTCAAACAGAATATAGTTTTTAAGACGACTAACCACTTGAGAATTTATTAATTATCTCTGATGTCAAAAGAAATGAGACTGCAATAATATATTAATTTATCTTGGAACAAACTCCAGTGCATTAAATAGTGCTGCAAGACGTTACGGACAAAGTTTTGAAAAGTTTTTTTAAACTATTCAGAATGTTACTGACAATATATAATGCTATTTTTAATGTATATATGTAAACAGACAGAATGTTATTACTGTTTGTTCTTTATTGACTTTAAGCTATATTGGTTGCTCAGTCATTATTGTATAAATTAATATAATCAATAAATTAGAAAGTGAAGAAAATACAGTAAAAGAAGATCCAAATTTTACCTTGACACAGCATAATAAATGGATAAATAAAATACTTAAAACTGATGTAGGTAATCTAAAGTATTTACATTTCCAATATTCAGACATGTCAACTCTCTTTGAATGTCAAATTTTTCCATTACTCATAATTCTATAACCTGTAACCTGCCAATAATACTGAATAGCAAGAAACAGAAAAGAATATCACCTACATTTGATACAGTGATGGTCTCTGACTTGGAAGTTTTAAAAGAATATTAGATAAATTATGAATGAGATTATCAGTGGCTACATTTCATAACTGTTACAAAAAACCCTCACCAGAATCAGAAGCAACTTCTGAGTACCAGTTTGGAACTCAGAAACCTATTTTATATTTATATAAATCTATATTACTCAGAATTATCCTTGATAGGGAAGGATGGGCTGGAATAATATTTATTAAGCCATTGTGAAGACTTTGTGAGCTGTTTGGAAAATAAAATCACTCAAATTCACTCAGCCTTTGATGCTAGCAGAGTAGTTCTAGTCAGGTAATATAGGCTACACTTAGGAAAGTTATCTGGGTTGGCTTGGAAACGATTGATCCTGAGGAATGGATAGAATTCTCCATGATACCAACTTTGCCAGCTGTAGCCTGGATTTCTTTCCTTATTGGTTAGGGAAATCCTCTAGAAAGGAGGGAGGAAGTGGGTGTAGGCAGTGGTAAATGGGAATAAGGTGCTGTCACATGATTTGAAGGAGGCAGTCATGTGCCCCTTCCTGAAAAAGCTATTGCTCAACCTGGCACATTAAGCTAACTACTGACTGGTCTCCAACCTTTCTTTTTGGGAAAAGTTATTTAGAAGGTAGGGCCTGCAGAAAAAGCAAATTATTTGTATTCTATACCTGTACCTTTAAAGAGGCTCTGGATGAAGCATATTATCTGTTGAGGAGAGGGGCAAGAGATCAAGAGCTAAATGTTGTTTGGCATGTCTCAAAAGTTATATTCACCTGTCCTATTTGACATTACCTGAAGCTAGCCGGGGAGATCACCTGTTAGCATAAAGTCATGTATCAAAAATATGCTGATGATACTTAGTATCATCAAGGTCAAACAAGAAAAGTGGTTGAGATTCTATCTTGATTACTAGAAGGAAGCTCAGTTTCAATTAAAAAGACAAGTGTAGCTTTGGATGTGAAACTCCTTTGATTTCTGTGGTTATTTGCTTTTGACTCTATATGGAGTTGTGTCTCTGCATGCAGAGTTAATCTACAATCTAGGAGTCCTGCTAGATTCATAGCTACTTCTCAAAGAGCAGATAGCAAGGCTAGGAGAACCTTTGCACAGCCCCATCCTATATGTTCATGTATTATGTATTTTTCTGGATTGGAAGGCCTTGCCCACTATTATTCATGCCTTTATAACTTCTCTATCCCAATTTTGGTTTACTATGATGCCCTGTACATTGTATTTTAAGGATAATTTGAAAACTTCAGTTAGTCATGAATTCAGCAACTTGAACAGTTTTTGCCCCAGCTGATTTGTCCATATAAAACATCTGCTTTAAATACTGCACTGGTAAGTAGTGTGTTCCTGGATGCAGTTCAAGAGGTTATTGTAGTTGTCACCTTTAAAAGCCTTCATAATTCAGGACTTGAATATCTATAGGACTGCCTACTTCCAGTGGCTTCTGTCCATCCATTAAGAGCTATAGAAGAAAACCCTCTTCTTATCCTATGTCTCAGGAACTGTCATCTGCAAGGAACTCCTAATCTAGCCTTCTCCAATGCTAGTTTCTCTTCTAGAACAGCATTTCACCTGAGAGCAGATTCCTACTTCCTTAGCCTTAAAGACCTGGCTATTTCACTAGTGCTTTGGATATGAGAGAGTGGCATTCTTCTTGTTCCCTCTAAGTATGCAAATTTATCTGAAAAATGTAAATTGGGATATTATGAAGATTATTTATATTGTTTTAATCTTACTATTGCTTATAAGCCTATACGCCATGAAGAATCAGTTATGACAAATAAGTATGTAAAATAATTGTCTACATTACTGTAACTTTAAGCTTTTAAAATAAGACTAAATGTTCCTGGAAATGGTGTATTTAGGACCATCTAGATGCAGGATATGTACTCAATCAGAGCTTTAGTCCATCCAGCTGTGGACTAAACAGTGAGAATGATGAAAGCTTTAGTTTCTGTTTACAGGATTCACTGAGATTACTTGTTAAATAATTGCTACAGGCTTCCTAGAGAAGACTAATTAAGCTCCAAGTCTATTCCTCTCCTGTTCTATAATTTGGATGAAGTCAAAACTGCTTATTTAACAAATATACTTTAACGTATACTTTAATGTCTATTTGTACTGCTGCATTCTCAAACAGTGACACTGAATGGACTGAAAGCATACTATTCCCTTTAGCATTTGAGGGGATATTAGAGAAAAGGAAGGACTAGCTACACTTCTTGAATAGCTATAAATCTAGCATCCATCTAAACTTAGATCAGAATCTATCTTTTCCCACAAATGTGGATGTGAAGCAGGTTGAACGGAAAGGTGAGGATCATTTTTGTGTCATCCTGTTGCCAATAAACATTCTTATTTATAGTCTTCTACATCCCATTTTATTTATGAGTTTGGACACTTTACTATTTCCTGTATTTATTATATATCTGTATAACTTAGCTGTCTACTTCCTGCTTTATTTTCAGAAGTTACTCACTAATCAAGACAATAGCTTGGGGGAACTGGGACTCCTAACAAATTTATTAAGATTTAAAATGTCATTATGAATATTTTGTAATTTCACAAGCACATGATGCTCATATCCTAAATAGTTGTTTGACATTACTAAAGATACATGCTACACATGTGGTTTTATATTAACAAAAAAAAACACAAATTTGCACCTGCCAGATTATTTCTCTAGGAGATGCGTGGCATGAACAATTAAGATGCTGGGCTTGTCAGCTGGAAGGTCAGCAGCCCAAGTTTGAGACCCAGCACTGCTGTGCAACAGGGTAAGTTCCCTGTCTGCCCAGCTCCTGCCAACCTAGCAATTCAAAAGCATGTAAAAATGCAAGCAAATACAGTACCATCTCGATGGGAAGGTAACAGCATCCACACGCCTCAGCGTATAGTCATGCTGGCCACATGACCACTTCATCTTCTGATGAATGCTGGCTCTTTGGCTAGGAAAGAGAGATGAATACTGCCCCCTAGTGTTGGCCTTGACTAGCAGGGTATACATTTACCTTTACAGAGATTACTTCTGTACCACATGTCAGTTTCCCCAAGGTCTGAAATAAGAGTATTTACATTTTCCTTTTGAACATTTATTCTTCCTTCATTTATTAGGGCAGTAAAACTGCATTAGTGAGCTATACATGGCTTGTACTATTTCATTAATTTAAATGGATATGTACCATGATTTGCCCTCTTATAAAAATAAACAATACACAACTTCAATCATATAACTAATATTATTAAAATATAATGTATCTTAGTGGAGGTTTTAATAATGTAACATGAAGTCATAGGAGTGAGGATGTGAGATGAAGGCCAGAAAGAAATTTATATATTACATTATCTGAGTCCTGTGAAATTTAACCAGTCTTTACTCTGTGTTCTGCTACAAGTTGTTATTATATTTTGCTTTTTCTCAGGAACTCAAGGCACCATATAATTTTGGTCAATCCACATTTGTAGAAGAATTTGAAAACATGCCTTCCTTGTCCCTGTCCAACCCAGGAAAAAAGCTCACTTTTCATAACAATGCATGATATATCTCCTGATCCCCAGAAAGAATTAGCAGCGTTATTCTTGACTATATCTTCTTAGCTAATTCTTTAGGATTTCCTGCAGGTGCTTAACCTAACTCAATTTTTTCTACTTGGAATTCATCAAAATGTCAGCCAAATTCCAGACAAAGTGTTATTTGGTGATTTGTATCATCAAATGGTAATATAGAATATTATGCATTCTGCAGTGCAAAAAAACCCGTAATGCAGTATATGAACCATTGCCTCAGAAGCATGTTAAATAGCAATGATTCATGAAATATAAAATTTCATGCACCTAAACTTGAATAGAAATTTGTTCAAATTGTATTTTTAATTCTCCTCTGTAGTAAATTAGGTCTAACAAGTGATCTATTAAGAGATGTCTTTTGAAAAAAAGCCCTTTCTAGAATCAGCTTACTGAAGCAAGACAGAAGTGAAATGAGAAAAAGAACAACTGAAAGGACTGCATCCAACAAAGCTGAGTAAATTATTAGAATCTTTTGGCCCCTAGCCTGATTCTTAATTCTCTGATCTAGGCAGAAAATAGGATATTGTTCTTTAGAGAATACAACTAAGAGCTGAAGGCTGTAAAATATTTAACAACTAAATGAATGGGTATGATACACTAGTTATTAATATATTTATCATTCAGTATATACAAATTGCAAACATTTTAGACCAGTTTACATTTTAAGGCCAAAGTTGTTGATGTATAGTTTGAATGTTGCTTATTTTCATAAATACAAAAACCATCATATAGAATTGTTAACAGAACCTGAACTTATAATAATGTGGTATTTGCCTATGGATGCAGAATAATGAGGAAAAATAAAGAAATTCTAGACAGCATAGCCCTATTTCAAAATGAAGAGGGAAAATACCACTTTTCAAAGTACTTATACAAAGTATTAATTCTAAAATGAGCAAAATAAATAATGACATACTGCATCACAGTTTCACCAATGGCCTTTATCCTTTTTTAAAAAAATCTGATTTGTTCAATTATTTCTGTGAGAGAAGCATTGCAACTTGAAGTGCTATAATTGATGTTCAAGGTTCCATTAGTCTATTCTGTTCCATACTTGTAACCTTGGAACTATGTTTGTGAATTGAACTCATTGTCTGTATATATGTCAATTTATCATCTCCTGATTTACTTCTGGCTCCAATCTCAAGGATACACCATATGTTTTGCTCTAGTAGAACAGCATATACATTTTTTCCTTCCAAAATTGACTGCTGTTGATGATCCTTATCACTAATCATCAACAATTTAAGCAGCACATTTTCCAAAGCCAATTTTATCTTGCTTGGGACTCATATAAATGACAATAGGAATGTTAACCTGTGAACTGATTTCTTGAAGTTGTTTTATGTTAACGGATAGGTTTTTGTTCAAATATAAAGAAAACAAAGTTAGTGAAAGAATTAAAATGTACATTCCATCTTGGTTAGCAACTTGGAGGACTTGGAGAACAAAAACAATGGTGGCTAAGGCAAATGCCTGATTGCTTTATTGCGAGTAGAGTGATACAATCCATTTATTCTATATATGCATCTATTATTATATACATTGAAAAGCCAAGTATCATGCTGCACTCCTGGAATGATAACAGAATAAAGAGAAGACCTAAATAGGTAGATGTTCCTATAATCCTCTGTGTCTACCTGTATGAGTCAAAGTACATGTATTACAGCCTGAACAATAATAGAGACAAATAAGTATAAATCATCTTTGGCTCTAAGAAGAAAGTTATCATTAACTCCACTAGTTTCTGTGATGTATTTAAAAGCCTATTTCATGGAGGTAGAACCGACTCACATGAAATGTACCACTTCACAAAGAATGAAATATATGACTGCTTGTTCAGAACAAGGATACACATTGTGCTTTTTTCAGAAGTATCTACCATTTATAAGCAGCTTTTGACAAAAATCACAGTTTGTAATGAAAACAAATGAATATGTACATATCAAATTTCAGTACATTCCATTGAGTTTCCTTATTTTTGGAATAAATTAAGGCAAAAATCAAACTGAAAAGAGATAATATAATTTATAGGACATGTTTCTGAATACAAGTTTAATCAATTTAACTTACAGATGATAAGGCATTCTTCAGTCCAATTATTTGAGCAGATGGAGATGTGACTGAATCATGTTCAAACAACTGCTTCAGCTTCTCTCTCTCTGTTGATATTGTACTGAAAGCTGACTTTAAGGTAAAGTACACTACAAAAACAGTTCAGAAAAGTTACAGAAATGACACAGTTTGTAGGGCAAAATGCAGAACTATTCAGTACACCACAATGAAGACAAAGAACACCGAGGAAGCAAGCAAACCATCTTGTAATTAATGTCTTAAAAGTTCTGTGTAAACGAAAGTCTCATTTGAAAAAATTAAGATGAATTTATATAGGAAAAACTTTGGTAGCAAAATGGTTAAGTTAACTTCTTTATTTATTTTGCAAATGATTGGCTAGTGTCAAATTTTCTTGGTCTTGGACCTTCTCAACATTTTTTTCCTATTTTGCTTTAACTAAAAGAGTTTGCTACCACAGCAATTTCCTTACATCACAAATGCCAAAGCTGAAACTCAACAAGCCATTGAGCCTCTGTACAAATAAACCTAAGAGAATTTACTATCATATATTTAGATAAAGTTTTTAACAAGCATCTGGTATGATAAAATATTCCAATCTTACATTTATATCAACAGTCTAAATGAGTTGTCATTTTCTGGAGGAAAAATGAAGGGAAATATTTATAAAATACTTCTTGTGCTCTACATAACTAGTTCAGCATTCATAAATTATATGCAGTCAGTGTTCACAAAGTTTCATTTTCATAAACTTGCAAACTATTTTCATCATCTTTCTTTTTATTTCAATGGGACAAGCCCCTATTTACCTTTATGTGCTATGTGACACAAGTCCTCTTGCAGTTTAGAAAATTCTGATGTCACCTCAGAACTATATGAGTAAATCTTTTCATCCCCAAAATCTAATGTAGATAAATTAGGATTTGAAGCATGCAGCCTCAGTGGAGCAGAAGGAACAGCTGGTACCTGCAAAGAACATACAGTATAATTTTATTTATTTTATTTCCATTTGATCATGTCTGATTCTCGGAGACTGCCCAGGCAAGGTCCCTGCAGTTTTCTTGGCAAGGTTTTTCCAAAGTGGTATGCTACTGTATCCTTCCTAGGCTGAGAGTAAGTGGCCCAAGGTCACCCAGATAGCTTTGTGCCTAAAGTGAGACTAGAATTCATGGTCTCCTGATTTCTAGCATGATGCCTCGATCACTACACCAAGCTGATTCTTATAATTTTATACTAGTGGGTTATAACACAATAGATTCATTACTGGCCAATTCAAAGGAAATACTACATCAGGCAAAACAGAATTCCTACAAACTGCAGCCTGGATGAAGCAAATCTTTACTATGCTGCTGTCTTTGAAGTAATGCCAAAGATGGCCATTACACCTTTTTCTGCATTGGCTCTTTTGTTCTGCAGTTTCTCTTTCCACAACAGATTATTCAGAAAATTGATGAATACTTATTCCCTTTCTATTTAATACTTAATACTTAAACCTCTGCCTAAGACACTTCTCTAAATCAACTGAGCCTAGTCTTTAAATGAAAATTACTGAATTTTGTAAAAATGTTCAGATGAAGAGGATATGCTAGGAAGAATGGAACTATGACAAATGCTACAATGCTAACATTCAAGAAATGTCTGAAAAGGAAAGTAGAGACATCATGAAGTCATGAAGAATGTTGTCATGAGAATGACAACATTCTTCATCATGAAGTCATGAGAATGTTGAAAAATAGTATTGATACAACTGCATATAAGTATGACTGGATAAATATTAACATACTGATGTAGGTTGTTCAAGTGGCTGTATAATTTGTTTAAATATATATATATATATGAGAATTGCATCTGTGTAATGTTGTTTTTGTTCTGAAAAAGGCAGCAAGAGTAAATGCAGAAATGATGGAAAGACAAGTTTGTTAAACATGCATGGGAAATATTTGGTACAATTCTGACTAATGAATACAAGATATGACAATTTGAAAAGTGCAGTATGATTATGCTAAATATTGAGTATTTAGATCATTTTTCCCTTAAGCAAGTAAATGAGAAGCATATGAATGTGAAAACATTTATTGTAAATGTATTGGTCTGGACAAAGTATATGATAAAGTGAGTGTGAATTACGCAGATTAATGATAAAAAACTAGAGAAAACAGATGTATTAGTATATCTTGGTAAAATGTTAGCTGATACAGAAAAATATGTAATTTTTAAGACATGCTGGTAGAATAGTGGGTAATATGTGATCTGTTGAAAGAATAAAGGTTGCTTGCTTGACTGAAAGAAATATAGGTATGTCTGTATGTCTTGGAAACTCTATAGGCATAAATATATACAGTCCTGGTCAAAAGTTTTGAGAATGATACAAATATTAATTTTCACAAAGTCTGTTGCTCCAATATTTTAGGATTTTCCTGTCAGGTGTTATTATGGTATAAAGGTAAAGGAGACCCTGCCAGTCGTGACCGACTCTAAGGTGTGGTGCTCATCCCTGCATCTAAGCCAAAGAGCCAGTGTTTGTCCTGGGATGGCTCCATGGTCATGTAGCTGGCATGACTGGACACCTTAAGGCGCACGGACACTGTTACCTTCCCACTGGAAGGGGCGGTACCTGTCTATCTACTCGCGCTCGCGTGCTTTTGAACCACTAGGTGGGCAGGAGCTAGGGCGGAACAGCAGGCGCTCACCCTGCTGCATGGCAACACTGGGTTGCGATCCCGGGCCGCCGACCTTCCAGCCGGCAAGCCGAGCTCTTAACCGCTTGTGCCACCGCACCCCTATTACTATGGTATACTTAACTGTAATTACAAGCATTTCATAAGTGTCAAAAGTTTTTATTGACAATTACATTAAATTTATGCAAAGAGTCAATATTTGCAGTGTTGACCTTCTTTTTCAAGACCTATGCAATTCGCCCTCTCATGCTGTCAGTCAACTTCTGGACTTCATCCTGACTGATGGCAGCCCATTCTTGCATTATCAATGCTTGGAGTTTGTCACAATTTGTGGGTGTTTTTTTGTCCACCCGCTTCTTGAGGCTTGACCACAAGTTCTCAATGGGATTAAGGCCTGGGGAGTTTCCTGTCCATGGACCCAAAATCTCGATGTTTTATTCCCAAACCACTTAGTATCACTTTTGCCTAATGGCAAGGTGCTCCATCATGCCTGAAAAGGCACTGTTCATCACCAAACTGTTCTTGGATGGTTGGGAGAAGTTGCTCTTGGAGGATGTTTTTGTACCATTCTTTATTCAT